>WNWK01014255.1:0-52029 GCA_009830355.1 Cherax destructor | reverse complement strand
ATTACTTCCCGGTAAAAGTAGGTCTTAGACAGGGATGTGAATGTCACCATGGTTGTTTAATATATTTATAGATGGGGTTGTAAAGAAGTAAATGCTAGGGTGTTGGGGAGAGGGGTGGGATTAAATTATGGAGAATTAAATGCAAAATGGGAGTTGACACAGTTACTTTTTGCTGATGATACTGTGCTTATGGGAGATTCTAAAGAAAAGTTGCAAAGGTTAGTGGACGAGTTTGGGAGAGTGTGTAAAGGTAGAAAGTTAAAAGTGAACATAGATAAGAGTAAGGTGATGAGGGTATCAAACGATTTAAATAAAAAAAAATTGGATATCACATTGAGAGGGGGATTATGGAAGAAGTAAATGTTTTCAGATATTTGGGAGTTGACGTGTCAGCGGATGGGTTTATGAAGGATGAGGTTAACCATAGAATTGATGAAGGAAAAAAGGTGAGTGGTGCATTGAGGTATCTGTGGAGACAAAAACGTTATCCATGGAGGCAAAGAAGGGAATGTACGAAGTATAGTGGTACCAACACTCTTATATGGGTGTGAAGCATGGGTTGCAAATGCTGCAGCAAGGAGGAGGCTGGAGGCAGTGGAGATGTCCTGTCTAAGGGCAATGTGGGTGTAAATATTATGCAGAAAATTCGAATGTGGAAATTAGGAGAAGGTGTGGAGTTACTAAAAGTATTTGTCAGAGGGCTGAAGAGGGGTTGTTGAGGTGGTTTGGTCATTTAGAGAGAATGGATCAAAGTAGAATGACTTGGAGAGCGTATAAATCTGTAGGGGAAGGAAGGCTGGGTAGGGGTCGTCCTAGAAAAGGTTGGAGGGAAGGGGTAAAGGAGGTTTTGTGGGCGAGGGGCTTGGACTTCCAGCAAGCATGTGTGAGCGTGTTAGATAGGAGTGAATGGAGACAAATGGTTTTTGGGACATGACGATCTGTTGGAGTGTGAGCAGGGTAACATTTTGTGAAGGGATTCAGGGAAACCAGTTAATTGATTTAGTTGGACTTGAGTCCTGGAAATGGGAAGTACAATGCCTGCACTTTAAAGGAGGGGTCTGAGATAGTGACAGCTGGGAGGGACTTTTCTCAACTGTCGTATCTGAGCTTCTCTGCAAAGACAGTGATTATGTATGAGTGTGGTGAAAGTGTTGAATGATGATGAAAGTATTTTCTTTTTGGGGATTTTCTTTCTTTTTGGGTCACCCTGCCTCGGTGGGAGACGGCCGACTTGTTGAAAAAAAAAAAAAAAAAAAAAAAGCTAAATCATTAATGTCTTGCTTTATATTATTATTTGACTTAGCTATTTTATTAGGTAGGATGTTACACTATTGTGCTCAATGTTCGAGAGTGTTGAACTACCTTGTTAACGACCACTCGTTTGTTCGTGTCAGCCTGTACCTAGCACCGTCTTGGAGTAGCCATGCTGGTCATGTGTGCAGTCACGTGATTCCACCTGTGGGAGGGCTGCCTGCCCTCCCTCGCTGTTTGTCCTCTCCTGACCATCGTTGAGACAACACCTCGCTCTCGTCTCTGCTTGTTTCCTCGTCATTTAGACTGTTTGGTAGAGTATGTGTTCGGTGGTGAGACGACACATACTTCTCTGGACTGTGTAACTCTGTTCACAGAGAATAGTCTAGACAGTGATTTTCGACGTTTTTTCTGGGTTGTGTGTCACATTGACACTGAGATAATTCAGGTCTCTAGCTATAGCTCTTGACCTAATTCGCTAAGGCATCTGTGCACCGTCACAGTCGGGGATTTTTATGCTGAACCTAGATTCAGTAACAAGGGAGTTTTGTGACTATTATGGAGGATCTGCTGATGGTCCCCAGTTAGGGTCGATTTTCTATCTCCTTGTTCCTGACACTGTGTTGCTGTTGCTTGATATATTGCTGTTCTGCGAATTGGTCATTTTACTGTTCAATCAAGCTGTTCTGATTGTCAGTTTGTTAGAGAAGCTAGCTTATGAGAAGACGTTCAGTCTGACACTGGTTGAGTCGAGTCTTAACGAGTTATCTGGAGCACACTCATACACACATTTGTATATTAGTATTGTTTATAATTGCTGACTTTGTACCAGATGGTACATAAGAACCAGATATATGTGCCTTCAGCACAATATTGTTTATGAGAGCAGTGTAGGAGCTAACCTCCTAATTTATATCTTCAATATACAGTGGACCCCCGAGTAACGAACACCCCGGAAATCGTACAATTATGTAAATATAATATTGTAAGTGCTTGTGAAGTGTATTTTTGGGGGTCTGAAATAGACTAACCTACGTGACATTATTCCTTAAGGGAGTAAATTCGTTCGGTAATGGCACTTGAGCAGGCTTCTGGAATGAAGTTTTTACGTTACTCGGGGGTCCACTGTATTTATATTTAATTTGATTTACTTAGATACCCTAGACATTCTAATTTTGATAATAAACATTTTAAATATATTTCTTTGGTTAGTATCCTCTCAGTTGGGATCCAATAATGATATTGATAATATGTCGGATAACTGGACCAGGATACTGACTTTGTTGCAAAAGCCCAGTAACAGGCTGGATGCTAGAAGGGCTATCCTTTCTAGTGTTCACTGGAGATGTCTATTACTAATAGATATCGTGTCATTTTGTAACAATGCCTCACCCTTTTTATCAAGGATACTGTGCACCATCCGACAAGTATCTTGTGTGTTTATACGGAGTGATTTCAGCATTCAGGTTTGGGACCAATCCTCCAGAATTTTCCCAGGAGTAAATTATGATGCACGATGCACCTTTCTTGCTTATATTCCAAGGAATACAGTTGAAGGGACTTCAAATGTTCCCAGAAGTTAAGAGGTTTGACTGAATTTATATGGGTAGTGAAAAGTTTTCTGTATGTTTTCCAGCACAGCAATCTCACCTGCATGTTACAGCAGTATTCCAGCCTAGGGAGAACTTGCAGAATATCATCACTTCCTCAGCATCTCTATTTTCTTGAAATTATAGATAGCCAGCCTATCATATTCCTTGCTGTAGCAATAGCAACATTGTTGTGATCTTAAATGTGAGATCTTCTGACATCACTCCCAAGTCTCACACATCAAACTCTCTACTAAATTATTTGAACTTGTCTTTACTCCATTTCAGTCTATTTCCTCCATGGATCTAAGAACAATAGGAACTTTGTTGACTTAGGAGTAAGAATTAACAATTGGGAGTTTACACTGCAAACTGAAATGTTTGTCATCCTAAAGCTAACTAATGACACAGTGCCCTATAATTATTGGTTATTCTATGTCATCACTAAAGGCTCTTGACTCGCATAATGACTAACAACACGATCATTGGAAAAGCCAGGTATTAACCCTTTGGGGGTCGGTGCTGTACAAGTACGTTTTACGAGCAGGGGATGGTGCCGTACTAGTACGCGTAAATTCTAGCGGCCTCAAATTAGGTGGGAAACGGCTGGTAGCCCTACATATGAAAGAATGGGTCTATGTGGTCAGTGTGCGCAGTATAAAAAAAAAATCCTGCACCACACACTGCATAATGAGAGAAAAAACTCCAACTGTTTTTTTCATTTAAAACAGCGACTTTGCAGTCTATTTTCGTATGGTATTTATTGATGTATTCTCGTTTTCTTGGTGTCATTTGATAGAATGGAAGATATATTACAGAAATAGAGATGATTTTGATTGGTTTGACAATGACAAGTACCTTGCAATTGAGCTCAAAGTAGCAAAAATGTTCGATTTTTGACGATGTTCAAATCACACCATGCGTCCAATACAGTGGACCCCCGAGTTTCGTAAACCCCGGAAATCGTACATTTATGTAAGTATAATATTTTAAGTGCTTGTGGAAAAGTATTTTTGGGGGTCTGAAATAGACTAACCTATGTGACATTTTTTCTTAAGGGGGTAAATTCGTTCGGTAATGGCACTTGAGCAGACTTCAGGAGTGAAGTTTTTACGAAACTCGGGGGTCCACTGTATACATCAACTGGCGAGTCTAATATTCATGCACAAGTGCTCTGATATTATTTATACCATTTATACAATGATGCAGTTGTACACATAACAGTAAATCTTCTATTTTTTGTGAGAATAAAAATTCAAAATGAAAAGCAAAAGTAATGTATGAGGGGCCTGGAGACGTGACTAATGAACAGAGATGTTATTTTATAATAATTGATCTGGAGCACTTTAAATGTTATCAGTATTTAGTAGCTGACATTTAGAGCACTCCACAGCAATTATTATTAATTATTATTATTATTTCCCTACAATATATTGTAAGGAAATAATAATAATAATATTAAAAATAATAATAAATAATAATAATAATTAATAATTAATTGCTGTGGAGTGCTCTAAATGTCAGCTACCAAATACTGATGACATTTAAAGTGTTCCAGATCAATTATTATTATTCTAAAAATAATACTGCTATTTTTGCATTTGTTCTTATAACAAGAGTGATTTAGGCATGTTTACCCTGATGTAAACATCTTTTATGGTGGCGGTCTGCCTGCTTCTCTTACCCCTCATATAATATGGCATATATTATTCATTTCAGCATCTTTATTACAGTTCTAGGGTATTTATCATGTTTCTGATATCAATTTGGAATAAATGTAATAGATAGATAACCTTTATTTAGTACATTCATTACTTACTGCTTCCTTAACCTATTGAACCATGAACAATCATAAAACGCATGAAAACATAGTAAAATATTGTACTATATAGTACTACATACATGTTATACTGTAGTTTAATAAATAATGAACGAAGAAAACACTCAGTGAGCGAGTGGTGGGCGGGCTGGCTGGCTGCCGGGTCGGAAGGAAGGTAGTAGGGCCGCTCGGGTGGCGGGAAACTTAAATATGATTTGGTGGGTGGGAATTTGGCGGCCGGGAATTCGCGAGTGTGAAGCACGTGAAAGTGGAAAACGTGAATGTTGAGGGATACCTGTACTCACAATTTATTGCAGGGGAAGAGTCAATTTTTTGTATACTGCACACACCAACCACACAGACCTATTCTCTTATATAGTAGAACCTCGATTGTCAATTGCATTATCTGTCGAATAAATCAGTTTTCAAATGAGGTGTTTGAGAAAAAATGTTCTGGTTTTCATACATTCTCTTGGTTGCCAACGGACAAGTTTTCACGTGTATGGAATGGACAAAGCGGCTCAGGTCACGTGCTCATGAAATGTGCACTGGACAATGGGTCAAGAGCATGGGTATGAGTCAGTACATGTATAGCCACTAACATGCTGTAAACATCTCTTCTTGAGTTTTTGTTGTGCATCTTGTGAACATTTTTGTTATTTTGCAATTTTGGTGCATTTTTTTTTATTGAGAGATAAGCAATCATGGGTCCAAAGGAGGACAGAGAGATGAAAGCAAAACGAAAAGTTGTAAAAAGTACTGTTGAGTTGAAAAAAGAAGTTATTAGAAAGTATGAAGAAGATCGGCTCTGCGTGGTTGACGTAGCAGTTGCCAAGGAAATACTATGTGCTAAATGGCGGTTTTCAATTATACCCATTGTTCCTTATACTCAGCATTTGTTCAGCTTGTACAGTGGTTTTTCAGCCTGACACGCTCAACAGCTGAGTCAAGGAAAGGTGTTGGTACCATTCTGTCAGTGATTCAGTCTGTTTACAACATTTATATATGTACTACTTTGTGTCTGTATTTTGGCAATTTTTCAAAGTTTCAAACATTTTAAAGTTATTAAGTTTATTATATAAACAGTAGGCCATCGATTACCACTATCTTCCAACACACTGTAGATAATACACTAAAGCCTCTCCTCACTTACCGACGTACTCGTTTACCAACAACTCAGAGTAACGACGGGCTCTCTTATGAGTTGTTATTGTATTGTATACTGTAAGAGAACTTGGGTCATGAACGGCCAGCGCAGCATCACAGCATCAAGCATCTTAATCTCCTTTTTACAGCCACTCAGTACACTAGCTTTCACAGTCTCCAAGACTACATATTTGTACAAATTTCCTGTTTTTTTTTTCTCTTGGAAGAGGAAAAACAAAAGGAAAATGGAAGAAGTATAAAAGAAGTTCATTGTAAAGGGGTTAGTGATGCATCTCAATATCAAACAATCTCCAAGACTACATATTTCGTCTATAAATTTGTACTTTATTGTGCATCCCATAGTAGAAGATAGAGTTAGAAGTGCAGCAGCACTTGGAAGAGGAAAAACAAGAGGAAAATGGAAGTACAAAAGAAGTTCACAGTAAAGGGGTTAGCTGGTGTGTTCATGTGTGTGTTTACATTCTCGGTGTATCGTGGCAGCTTAAGAAATTATTAAAATCTGTGAACAAGGTATGTCGATAGTAATAATCCTAATAATAATACTAATACTAATAAATAATAATAAATAATAATCGCTATGGAGTGCTTTAACCCTTAAACTGTCCACACGTAGATCTACGTTCACCTGCGTACTGCTCCGAATATTTTGAAAAAAAAAAAAATCATTTTTTTTAAATGAAGAGCGCATTTTTATAAACAGGATAGGCTCAAAAAAAAATTTTAGGGCCAGTACTTACCGAGATATAAGCCCGCCAATGCTCACCTGACGGCAACATCAAGTCCTCCCGCTTGCAGAAGTATTGCCGATATACTTTTTTTCTAGTTTTTATTTTAATTTATATAATTTTTATGCTCTGATAATTACAATTTACAATAGTTCTTATGATTTCATAACCAATCTTTGTTCTAACACTAATATTAGGTACTGAAATAGTACTCAAATAGTCACAATCACACCAACAGGTGAACATTTTCACCTGCCTTGGTCATTTACTATTGTCTATAAATATATACGAAGTATTTATAGGTCCCAGCAATGTTTTAGACATCCTGGAGTATATATGAAACTCCTGAAGAATGGTGTTATGACAATTGCCAGATAACTACTGATAAGGCAGTGACATTGATGAATGAATTTGTGAAGGGAACCCTTGCTTTTTCACTGTCTGTATCTGTCTGTATCTGTCTGTATCTGTCTGTATCTGTCTGTATCTGTCTGTATCTGTCTGTATCTGTCTGTATCTGTCTGTATCTGTCTGTATCTGTCTGTATCTGTCTGTCTGTGTGCCTGGAGTATATGAAACTCCTTGAAGAATGGTATGTCAGATAACTCTTGACAGCCCAGTGACATTTGATAAATGTAAGCAGTGCTGGAGGGAACCCTCCCTTTTTCAATGTCTGTCTGTCTGTGTCTGTCTATCTATCTATATCTGCATCTGCCTGTGTCTGTTTGTCTAGCTCTGCTTATGTCTGTCTAACTCTGCTTATCTGTCTTTCTGTCTGCCTGTGTGTGTGTCTTTCCGTCTGCTTGTCTCAGTCTCAGAGTGCGGCTCATAAGCCAACAGGTATTATACACGATGCAGAAGTGACAATGCGTATTACTTGCCAGTCATGCTTATTATGTCTTATATCTACAAGCATTGTATAGCACTTTGCCTGGAATTTTTGGGTTATCCTAGGTAATTTACACTATGTATAATAACTGTACTTGTGTGTACATGTGAGAGAGAGAGAGAGAGAGAAGTAGGACATATAGATATAGATAGATATATAGACAGACAAAGATATAGACAGATAGAGATATAGACAGATAGAGATATAGACAGATAGAGATATAGACAGAGATATAGACAGATAGAGAGACAGCCAGAGACAGCCAAAGCCAGCTAGCCTGCCAAATACATAAGAACATAAGAAAGAAGGAACACTGCAGCAGGCCTACTGGCCCATGCAAGGCAGGTCCATGTCACCCCCCAGCTTAGACCAATGATCCACCTAGTCAGGTCACATCCTCTGAAGGAAGGAGCATGGCATCAGACCTAGTAGCACAAGCTAGTCAGGTCCAACTCACACCCACCCACAGCCACTCATGTATTTCTCTAACCTATTTTTACTTTCCTCTTATAAGGGGAGTGTTAATGTGACATGACATCAGTGAATACCTGGTGTTTGCCACACTATTTGCTCTAGCTGACACTCAATTGAACTGGTGCTCCCACAAGGTACTAAGTGGTCCCAGATTTTTTTAATACTGCGCACACTGAGGGCGCAGACACATTCTCTCATGTCTAGGCGACTCAGGCCTATCACACTAAATTTGAAGGAATGAAAAATAAAACGTAGATCTACGTTTGGAGCAGTACGCACGTGAACATATATCTACGTGTGGACAGTTTAAGGGTTAAATGTCAGCTACCAAACCTATGCGAAATACTTATGACATTTAAAGCACTCCAGATCAATTAATTATTATAAATTATTATTCTAATAATAATAAATGCTATTTTTGCATTTTTTTTTATGACAAGAGTGATCTAGGAGTGTTTCCCCTGATGTAAACGGCATTTACATCTTACGATCTTATCCCAGAGCGGCAGCCTCCGCTGCTTACCCAACTCACATAATATGGCATATATTATTCATTTCAGTGTCTATATTACAGTTCTAGGGTATTTATTGTGTTTTGAATATCAATTTGGAATACAGTGGACCCCCGAGTTTCGTAAAAACTTCACTCCTGAAGTCTGCTCAAGCGCCATTACCGAACGAATTTACTCCCTTAAGAAAAAATGTCACGTAGGTTAGTCTATTTCAGACCCCCAAAAATACACTTCCACAAGCACTTACAATATTATACTTACATAACTGTACGATTTCCGGGGTTTACGAAACTCGGGAGTCCACTGTAAATGTAATAGATAGATAACATTTATTACTAATATTAGCATAATTACACATTATATTAGAGCTGGCTAACATCCAACACTCATGACGACTCACCAGATATTGAATGCTACTGCTTGCCTCTCCCTCTCATATTTAGCTCCTCCCACTTTGTAACTATGTTAGATGGTGAATTTAATGTAATTTTCTGTAAGCTTAACTAGTTTTATGTGAATTTTACTGTTTTATTGTTTTCTGTAATATATAGGAGTTATGCAAATTAAAACAAAGTTTTTTTTTTCTAATACACGTATTTAACCCTTAAACGGTCCAAACGTATATACAGTGGACTCCAGAGTTTCGGTCACCTCCGAAATCAAACAATTATGTAAGTGTAATATTGTAAGTGCTTTTGTAAGTGTATTTTTGGGGGTCTGAAATGGACTAACCTACTTGACATTATTCCTTAAGGAAGTAAATTCGTTAGGTAATGGCACTTGAGCAGCCTTCTGGAATGAATTATGACCGAAACTTGGGGGTCCACTGTATACGTTCGCACGCCCAGTGAACCGAGATATGAGGCGGAGAAGTTGGCACTGGATGCTCACCTGACAGCAACAGGAGTCCTGCCGCTTGCAGAATTGTTGTCGATATAGTGGACCCCGAGTAACGAGCAAACTTCATTCCAGAAGCCTGCTCAAGTGCCATTACCAAATGAATTTACTCCCTTAAGAAATAATGTCAAGTAGGTTAGTCCATTTCAGACCCCCAAAAATACACTTACAAAAGCACTTACAATATTATACTTACATAATTGTACGATTTCCGGGGTGCTCGTTACTCGGGGGTCCACTGTACCTTTTTTTCTCTTTTTTTTTATTATTTTATATAATTTTTATGTTCTGATAATTACAATTTATAGTTCTTGTGATTTCATAGCCAGTCTTCGTTCTGACACTAATATTAGGTACTGAAATTGTACTCAAATGATGATAATAATGATAGTGCATAAAATAATAAATAATAATAATGATAGTGAATAATAATAATAATAATAATAATAATAATAATACAGTGGTACCTCGAGTTACGATGGTCCCCAAAATCACCCTTTTATGTAAGTTTATTTTTTTAAATGCTTTTGTAAGTATATTTTGGGGGTGTAAGTACATACTGGGATACAGTCTATTTTACATTATTCCTTATGGGGATAAATTCGTTTGGTAATGGCACTTGAACAGCATTCTCGAACGAAAAAATATCGTAACTCGAGGTACCACTGTATTAATAATGATGATAGTGAATAATAATAATAATAATAATAGTGAATAATAATAATAATAATAATAATAGTGAATAATAATAATAATAAAAGTTCCCTTGAAGCATTATGTAAGATTTGTGTCGCTGCCTTATCTCGTCTGATCTCCATGACTGGTGACATTTGATGAGGGGTGAGGGTAGTCTTATCTTTTCTAATCAGTTCAATAATTACAGTGATGACATTTGATGAGTTTACCTGGAGTGAGTTCCAGGGGTCAACGACCCTGCGGCCCGGTCTGTGACCAGGCCTCATGTTGGATCAGAGCCTGATCAACCAGGCTGTTACTGCTGGCCGCACGCAGTCCAACGTACGAACCACAGCCTGGCTGGTCAGGCACCGACTTTAGGTGCCTGTCCAGTGCCTGCTTGAAGACAGCCAGGGGTCTATTGGTAATCCCCCTTATGTATGCTGGGAGGCAGTTGAACAATCTTGGGCCACTCACACTTATTGTGTTGTCCCTCAACGTGCTAGTGGCACCCCTGCTCTTCATTGGTGGGATGTTACATCGCCTGCCGAGTCTTTTGCTTTCGTAGGGAGTGATTTTTGTGTGCAAGTTTGGTACTAAGCCCTCGAGAGTTTTCCATGTGTATATAATAATGTATCTCTCCCGCCTGCGTTCTAGAGAGTACAGGTTTAGGAACTTTAAGCGCTCCCAGTAGTTGAGGTGGTTTATCGCACTTATGCGTGCGGTGAAGGTTCTCTTCCAATAGTAGTAAAATAAAATATTTTTTAGAACTTTTTGACATTAAATAATACAAAATTTAATGAACATTAAAGAAATACACATGTAAATATAGTACAATAACATGTCACTTACATTTATTGAAGAGTTGTTGATGTGTGGAGGACGGGAGGAGGGGAGAAGGTGGAGTAGTATGCTAGTGTTTGGAAGGGGAATCCCCTTCCATTAACACTGAAGGTACCAAGTTCTTTTCTGGAGTTACTTCTCTTTTTTTTTTTAATGCCACTAGGACCAGCTTGAGAGTCACTGGACTTCTCTCTAACAATAAATCTGTCCAGGGAGCTCTGGGTCTGGCGATTCTTTAACACATCCCTGAAATGACACACCACTGTGTCATTGTACAGGTTGCCAGCACGGCCTGCAACAGCATGGTTAGGGTGATATTCATCCATAAAGCCTTGCACATCAGTCCATTTGGCACAGATCTCCCTAATCCTTGAAGAGGGCACCTTCTTCCATCTCGGTTCCACCTCCTCCTCCTCTGAACCATTGTCCTGACCTGTGGTCTCTTGTTGCAGTTGCTGTTGAAGCTCTTGCAGATCTTCAGTGGTTAGCTCTTCCTTGTGCTCCTCCACCAACTGTTCCACATCCTCACCACTCACCTCCAACCCCATAGACTTGCCCAGTTCCACAATTTCTTCCACAACAGGCTCAGGCTCAGGCTCATGCTCAGGGTTCTGAGGCTCATCCCCAAAACCTTCAAAATCCCTCTCTAGGACACAGTCTGGCCACAATTTTCTCCAGGCAGAGTTCAAAGTCCTTTTAGTCACTCCCCCCAAGCCTTACCTATAAGGTTTACACAATGCAGGATATGGAAATGGTTTTTCCAAAAGTCTCTTAGGGTTATATTCATGTCTGTGGTCACATCAAAGCACTTTTGAAACATTGCTTTGGTGTAGAGTTTTTTAAAGTTTGAAATGACCTGCTGGTCCATGGGCTGGAGGAGAGGAGTGGTATTAGGGGGCAAGAACTTCACTTTGATGAATTTAAACTCCTCCACAATTTTCTCTACCAAGTTTGGAGGATGACAAGGAGCATTGTCGATTATAAGGAGGCACTTAAGTGGCAAATTATTTTCCTGGAGATATTTCTTCACACTGGGGCCAAACACACCATTGAACCACTAAGAAAATGTCCTTTGTGACCCATGCCTTTTTGTTAGACTTCCACATCACACACAAGTTAGACTTGGTGATACCGCATCTGCCAAACACTCGGGGATTTTCAAAAAGATACACCAGTAAAGGCTTCACTTTGCAATCACCACTGGCATTAGCACAAAGCATCAAAGTTAGCCTGTCTTTCATAGGCTTATGTCCTGGCTGTGCCTTTTCCTCTTGAGTAATGAAGGTCCTGTTGGGCATTTTCTTCCAAAACAGGCCTGTTTCATCACAATTAAACACTTGTTGGGGGAGGAATTGTTCAGCCTCTATGTACTCCTGGAATTCAGGCACGTATTTTTCAGCCGCACTTTTGTCAGAACTGGCTGCCTCACAATGCCTCACAACACTACGTATGCCACTTCGATTCTTAAATTTTTGAAACCAGCCTCTGCTGGCTTTAAATTCGCTCACTTCAGCACTCGTTGCAGGCATTTTCTTAACGAGATCAGGATGCAACTGCCTTGCTTTTTCACATATTATTGCCTCCAAAACAATATCTGCTGCTAATTGTTTCTCATTGATCCACACCAACAACAAACTTTCCACATCTTCCAGCACTTGTGATCTCTGTTTTGTGATCACAAATGAACCTTTCGCAACAACAGCTTCCTTGATTTTACGTGTATTTTCCTTGGCCACAATGCTAGCAATGGTAGAATAGGCTTTACCATACAGCCTGGCCAGCTCAGTGATATGCACTCCACTTTCATATTTTTCTATTATCTCCTTCTTCAGTTCTATTGTATTTCTGAGCCTCTTTGCCACAGGCTTACCACTAGGAGCTTTCTTTGGACCCATGGTAGCTTATTTAGCAGTTGCAAGCACTAAAAACAGTGGAATAATGACAATATACTGGTATGAATGCGTGGGTGGAGTGGGTGGGTGGTCGCTCTCGCTTGTAAACAATAGCACAAAGAAGCTGCCTGGAGTGCGCTCTCAGCTGGGCGCCAGGCGGACGCGTCCGGTACGAGGTACGAATGTCGTTAACCGAAGCAAACATCGTTAACCATAGTCATTTTTTTTACGTCAAAAATATCGTTAACCGAATTTATCGCTATCCGATTACATCGTTAACTGAGGTATGACTGTATACTAATTAGTATATATAATTATAATTATACTATTACAATCAATAAATGTTATCTACCTATCATATGTATTCCAGAATACAGTGGTACCTCGAGTTACGATGGTCCCCAAAATCGCCCTTTTATGTAAGTTTATTTTTTTAAATGCTTTTGTAAGTATATTTTTGGGGGTGTAAAAGGACTAGTCTATTTTACATTATTCCTTATGGGGATAAATTCGTTTGGTAATGGCACTTGAACAGCATTCTCGAACGAAAAAATATCGTAACTCGAGGTACCACTGTATTAGGTATATCATAAATAACGTAGAAGCATGCTAAAGACGCCCAAATTAATAAAAACTGACATTATATAGAGAGGTATTGAAGGGTGGAGGGCGGAGCAGGATAAAAAAAAAAAAAAGTGACCGAGAAAAGTTACGCGCCTGAAGGGTAACTATAGAAGATCACTCTTATTCTATGGAAAGACTGAAAAGTGTGATTTTCTCGAAAAAAACAATTTCCCAAGTAATCAGCTATGCATGCGTTTCCTGGAATATCTCGGATGTCATTGACCTATTTCATGTTGTATTACCGTTAATAATAAACAGATTGAAAGGAATTTCCCAGGAAACATAAAACTGAATGTTTTAATTTTGGGTGGTGACACTTTTGAAGTGTCAGTAAGGGGTGATTCCTCGATTAGTGACAAAATCTTTTACAGACGGGGTCTTAGGCCCCTATCTCCGTTGTTAAGTGAGGAAAGGCTATATTGCAAAATTGTGGCATATTTTCAATGAGCATGCTGTGAAATCCAACTGGCACGGTGAAATTTCAGGGGAAAATATTTGGAGCGCCGTGAGCTGGACTGAGGGAGTTTTTCCCCTCCATCTAGTAGCCTTGTTGACATCCTGCCTATGGGTCTGGCCAATGTCTTTGCTGGGGAGGCCTAGCTTCCTTCCCTGCCTCACCCATCCCACCTCTTGTCTCGGTGGTCTGCAGGGTTGCCAAATTATATTTTCAAGCAGCACTAGACTCTTGCCTAAAATGCACTAAATTTTCGTAAAACAGCACTAAAAAAGGCACTGACACTATTAGTTACAAAAATAACACATGCTCTCACCTACCAATATACAGGCAATTATTCTAGATCTGCTAAATATCAATCAACCATCTTTCTTGTGATTGTAGCAATATTTACCATGCCTTCTTAGTCTGTATTTAATAGTCAAAAAAGTTCTCAAACTCCCGATACTCAACTTCAGATTTTAATTTTACATACACTCCATTGTTGACACCTGTCATAAACATTGCTGACACCTGTCATAACAAACATTGCTGACACCTGTCATAACAAACATTGCTGACACCTGTCATAACAAACATTGCTGACACCTGTCAACAAACATTGCTGACACCTGTCATAACAAACATTGCTGACACCTGTCATAAACATTGCTGACACCTGTCATAACAAACATTGCTGACACCTGTCATAACAAACATTGCTGACACCTGTCATAACAAACATTGCTGACACCTGTCATAACAAACATTGCTGACACCTGTCATAACAAACATTGCTGATACCTGTCAAAACAAACATTATCAGTGCCTAGAACAAGTTTTGCAATTCAAGTCCATTACTTTTCAAGGATTCCTTTAACCCTTTGACTGTTTCGGTCATATATGTACGTCTTACGAGCCAGTGTTTCGGACGTATATATACTCAAAAATTCTAGTGGCTTCAAATCAAGCGGGAGAAAGCTGGTAGGCCCACATATGAGAGAATGGGTCTGTGTGGTCAGTGTGCGCTGTATAAAAAAATCCTGCAGCACGCAGTGCATAATGAGAAAAAAAAACTCCGACCGTTTTTTTGTATTAAAACGCCGAATTTGAGTTGTATTTTTGTATAGTATTTATGGGTGTTTTCTCTTTTTTGTGGTCTCACTTCATAGAATGGAAAACATATTACAGAAATAGAGATGATTTAGATTAGTTTCATGATGAAAATGACCTTGAAATTGAGCTCAAAGTAGTGGAAATGTTCGATTTTTGCCAATGTTCAAGAGTAAACAAATCACGCCATGCGTCCAATACACGTCAACTGGCGAGTCTAATATTCTTACACAAGTGCACTGATATTATTTATACCATTTTTATAATAATGCAGTAGTCTGCATAACAGTAAATCTTCTATTTTTAGTGTGAATAAAAAATCAAAATAGAAAGCAAGAGTAATATAAGAGGGACCTAAAGACGTGACTAATGAACAGAGAAAATCTTATTTTAGTGCCAGGAATGTCTGCATTGTTTATTCTGGACCCTATTTTGAAATTGACATTTTTTTTATTTTGCATGAAATTGGCCAAATTGCCAATTTCTGACCACTTTATTGGGTAATTGAAATCAGTAAATTGGTGGTTTCTTTTACTCAATCGATAGAACAAATGGAGTTCTAAAGAAATAGCTATGAGCTTGGTCGACTGTAACAATGGAATTGGCCAAAAATAGGGCTCAAAGTCGGCGAAATCGCCGATGTGTATATATCGCCGACATCGCTTTGCGAGAGCGTAATTCCGTAAGTTTTCCATCAAATTTCGTACTTTTAGTGTCATTACCATCGGGAAAAGATTCTCTATCATTCCATAAGAAAAAATTATTTATTTATTTTTTCCAAAATTTTGCGACATAGAATGACAGTTTCAGAATGGGGCCTCCAACAGTCAAAGGGTTAAAGCCTCTCATATTGCATCAATCGGCATTGACAGATATTGAAGTGATTCCTTAAGGACTCTCTTAGGGTCAACTCAGTGTCTCATGTCACTTCAAAGCACTTTTCAAACACTGCTTTGGTGTAGTTTTTTGAAGTTACAAATGACCTGCTGGTCCATGGGCTGGATGAGAGGAGTGGTGTTAGGAGGCAAGAACTTCACTGTGATGAACCTGAAGTCCCTAGACAAAAAGTCTGCCATGTTTGGAGGATGAGCAGGAGCACTGTCCAGTACCAGGAGGCACTCGAGTGGCAATTCCTTTTCCTGGAGGTATTTTTTCACACTTGGGCCAAACACCTGTTGGACCCACTATGAAAATTTGCCTTGTGACCCATGCCTTATTAGCTTTCCAGAACACACACACTCTATCCTTGACAACATTGTGTTTCTTGAACACTCTGGGATTTTCTGAGTGATACACCAGTAAAGGCTTCACTTTAAAATCCCCACTAGCATTAGAACAAAACAAGAGAGTTAGCCTGTCTTTCATAGGCTTGTGTCCTGGCAGTGCCTTTTCCTCCTGAGTAATGTAGGTCCTGTTTGGCATTTTCTTCCAAAACAGGCCTGTTTTGTCACAATTAAACACTTGTTGGGGGTTCAAATTTTTCAGTGTCTACGTACCCCTTAAATTCAGTTATGAATTTTTCAGCCGCACGTTTGTCTGAACTGGCTGCCTCACCATCCCTTATCACGCTGTGTATGCCACTACACTTCTTAAATCTGTCAAACCAGCCTCTGCTGGCCTTAAACTCACTAACATCAGCACTGGTTCCAGGCATTTTCTTGACAAGATCTGCATGCAACTGCCTCGCATTTTCACATATGATGGCCTCGGAAATACTATCACCTGCTATCTGTTTATTGTTTATCCACACCACCAACAACTTCTCAACCTCTTCCACTGTTTTTGATCTATTTTTGGCTAACATGTCAACATTTTTTGCAACATCAGTTTTCTCCATACATCCTGGCAAGCTCCCCTACACGTACGCCACTCATATTTTTCTACTATCTCCTTCAGTTCTTTGGTGTTCCTCACTTTCTTTACCACAGGGGTGCCACTAGGAAGTTTCTTTGGACCCATGGTGACTTATTTCACAGTCACAATCAATAAAGAAGCACTAAACACAATAAATTTACAGTGGTACCTCGGTTAACGATGGTCCCCAAACGCGCCCTTTTATGTAAGTATTTTTTTAAATGCTTTTGTAAGTGTATTTTTGGGGGTCTAAAAGGACGTCTATTTTACATTATTCCTTATGGGGATAAATTCATTTGGTAATGGCCCTTGAACAGCATTCTGGAACGAAAAATATCGTTAACCGAGGTACCACTGTATTGTGAAATGTTTGGATGAGCACGCTATATAGCAAATTTTGGTCATAATTTGAAATCGCCATATTAGCGGAACGCCTCAAGGCGAAACACCATAAAGCGGGGCCCTACTGTGTATCAAAATAAACAGAATAGAGAAAATCAGCTCTAATATACATTATTGAGGTATGAATACTGGTCAGAGAGTCCGTTGTAAGTCCGAGGTGTCGGTAAACGAGTACGTCGCTAAGTGAGGAGAGGCTGCATTGATTATAATGTTTTACCTATGTTCATGATATTGGGCAAATGCCAGTGCTGGATCTAGGTGGTGGGGTGCCCGGGGCCCAGTTTGGTGGGGGGCCCTTTGCATTAAAAAGGTCTAACTTTAATGATTAGAAGACTTTTAAGTTTCTCCTTGGAAAACATTTGCCACTCTCAATATACATACCATCCTCTTAAGATGAATAAATTAAACAATAAATTGGATTTATAGTGTATTTTAGCACCTTTTCGGTTCATCTGCAAGTGTAACTCAAAAGCAATCTAGTCTTATGAGGAGTTACCTTCAATCAGATAAAATATTATAAGCCAGGTACATTCTGTGCTTTTCTGATGGAAAAGTCTCTGATGACTCCATCAAAATCCAATGAGCGCAGGATGTCAGATTCTATGCTCATGACCGTCAGGTTCACAAGCCGCCCTTGCTTCATGCTCGTTCATAGCCGGTTCTCACTACCACACGGTTGTTCACATACTGACCATAATCAAGGAGTCATTCATACTGCAGCACCCTGCACACCCAGGATGATCATGTGCTGTGAGTCATCCTCGCATCATGCAGCTGATGACGCGCTCACACCGATGATGTAACACCAGCGATCAGATTACTCAACATGACAATCCCACCACAATTTAAACTCTTGCATACATTTTCTCTTTTTGTGATCTATTCAATTCTTAGTATAATTTGTGTCATAATACTTATCATTTGGTGGGGGTCCCTTCTGGCAAATGCATGTACGTATAGTTTTTACATATGTATTTATGATGGGCTGGGATAGGCTAAGGAAATAAGGTTTTTTTAACTGTAGTTTTAAAAATGCTAGCTGAGCCAGCAGTTCTGGAGATTTCTGGCAGTGTGCTCCAGATTTTGGGCCCTTTTATGTACATTGAGTTTTTGGATAGATTTAGCCTGACAAGGGAAATGTCAGATTTTTGTGCCTAGAATTACAATATGTCTATGGGTCCTATTGCAACAGTCAAGAAAGCACTTCAGGTCAGAATTAATATTTGAATTGACTGTTCTGTAAATGTAGGTTGCACAGTAGTACGAGTGGATGTTTTGTATAGTGAGTAGGTTTAGATCTTTGAAGAGTGGGGGGAGGGGTTGTCCAGCAGTGGATTGTGTGATCATTTGCACTGCAGCTTTTTCTTAGGTTATCATTGGCTTTAGGTGATTTGTCATTGTGGAACCCCAGGCACAAATAGCATAGGTGAGGTAGGAGTAGATCAGTGAATAGTATAATGTAAGTAGTGCTGTTTGTGGTACATAATAACGTATCTTTAATAGGATACCAACTCAGCAATTTTCCCTCATTATGTTTAGCAATAAGGATGTTGTTAAGCATAATGTTCAGTTAGACCTCACTTGCTCTACTCCCAAACATAATGTAGAAGGTTTTGTCTAGATTCAGTGTAGGTTTATTGACAGTCATCCAAGTTGCTATTTTTGTGAGCTCTTTGTTAATAATAGTGTTGAGTAAGGCTAGATTTGGGTGGGAGATAACAAAAAGTTGTGTCGTCACCAAAGAGAATAGGCGTAAGTTGTGATACGCTTGGAAGATCACTTATGTATAAAAAGAAAAGGAGGGGGCCAAGAATGCTTCCCTGTGGTACACCAGTGTCCAGGAGTTGTTAAGGAGATTGCTTCCTTGATAGATAAGTATTGCTTTCTATTACGTAGCAAGTCCATAGCCTCTTATACCGTAATGATCAAGCTTGAGGAGTAAGATGCTGTGGTCTACTGCATCAAAAGCTTTCTTAAGGCCGATAAAGAGTCCAAGTGGATATTCGTTTTTTTCAAGTGCTGTGTAAAGTAGGTTTAGCATTTTTATAAATGTGCCACTTGTGCTTTTGTTTATTCTGAAGCCAAACTGGCAGGGGTTGAGGATCCTTTGTGATATTATGAAGGAGTATAACCTTTAGTGTACGAGCTTCTGGAAGATTTTGCAAAGTAAAGGCAAGTTTGATATTGGCCTATAGTTGTTTACATCTGTTGGTTCACCACCTTTGTGTATTGGTGTAATCCTTGCTATTTTGAGTGATGCCAGGAAAGTGTTAGTTTCTAGTGATTTGTTGAAGAGTAATGCAATGGTGGGTGAAAGGATTTGAGCCGCTCGTTTGTACAGTAGTGGTGGTACTACTTGGGTTATATTTCCTGATTTGTTTTTTAACAAGTTAATAATCATGGTAACCTCAGTGGGCTCTGTTGGTGCAAGATAGAAGGATGTTGAGAAGTTTCCATCTAGATAATCATTAGCTTGGGCATTGGTACAGTGGTCCCTCGACTTTCGGTCGGTCTGACTATCGGTGATTTCGAGTTTCGATGGCTTTTTTTCGGTCAAATTTTCCCTCGCCAACCAGTCATTCCCTCGACTATCGGTCAGGGTACCAGACCTGTCCGATGTTTGAATGAGCACGCTGGGTAATGTTTTCTCAATGGTAAACAACGCTAGACTGGCTCACGACGCCTGCGTGGCGAGGCTTGCGTGCCTCGCCGCGCAGGCGTCGTGAGCCAGTCTAGCGTTGGTTACCATGGAGAAAACATTATCCCGCGCGCTCATTCAAACATTTCACAATAAATTTATTGTGTTTATTGCTGGTTTAGTGATTGTCACTGTGAAATAAGTCACCATGGATCCAAAGAAGCTTCACAAGTCGATAAAGGCTATAGCACCAGCCAGCAATAAAGTGTAGCATTAACAGTGTAGCAATAGAAATAAGTCACTCTGTCTGACTTTCTTGGGTTATCCTAGGTTTTCTACACACATGCTGCTATGTATGATAATCTATGTAACTGGATTTGTGTACTAAATAAATTTACTTAAGTTAAGCGATTAAGCAATAGAAAATGATGAAACGAAACTTAACTCCTACAATGTTGTTTGAGGAATATAGGGACACTGACAAGAGTGCCGCCCTCTGCCACCATCTCCTCCAAGGTAAGTTTATATTTCTTATTTATATAAGTGTGAATATTTCTTATTTATAAATTAAAGTGTAAAAATTTCTTATTTATAAATTAAAGTGTAAAAATTTCTTATTTATAAATTAAAGTGTAAATATTTCTTATTTATAAATTATGCACATTGCTTGTGTGATAGTGGTGGTGGCTTTCTGCTGCTGCTGACCACCACCACGGCTTATGGTCAGTGGCCCTTATACCCAACAACAACACTACCACCAGTTCTTAGATTCGTACTGACATGTTTTATTCATTCTAGAGTTTATATCATGTTTCTATGTTATTAATATTATTTAATATGTCATATTAGATGAATTGTGCTAGATAAATAAGCCGCAGAGTTCATATTAGTGTCGTATTGAAGGGCTATCTTGTCCTGCCTCCAAACAAACTCTCCTGACTCTCTCATACGCCAACAAGAGTCTTCAGTAAAGGTAAAACTGATTCAAATGTTCATTTATCCATTAAAATTAGTGCTTTATATTTATTTCTCATTGTTTTCTGTATGTAAAACTATAGTAGTATTTATTCTTTAAAAAAATGAATTTTTGGTGAATATTTTTGGGTGGAAACGGATTAATTGTATTTACATTATTTCTTATGGGAAATAAGGTTTCGAATTACGTAATTTTCGTGTTAAGTAATAGCTCCTGGAATGGATTAATTACGATAGTCGAGGGAGCACTGTAAGTGCAAAGGATAGTGCTGAGAAGAAAAAGAGGATGATGTCCATGGAATTAAAGCATGAAATCATAATAAACACAAGCGAGGTGTACGAGTTGTGAACTTGGCCAGGCAGTACTAGCATAGTACACTTCTACAATATGTGCGATACTAAAGCAGAAGTGTAGAAAGTAAGTTAAGCGTTAGCGATAGAAAAGGACGAAACGGAACAAACTCCTCCAATGTTGTTGTTGTTGTTGTTGTTGGGTTTATAGGGCCACTGACAGCATACGCCACTCTGCTTATCTTTTCCACCTCAACCTCCACCAGCATCTCTTCTCCGAGGTAAATATGTACGTAAACTTTATAAAACCAGTTTATTTCTTTACATTCTCTATTGTGTTTTTATACAATATTTATTTATAAATACACTGTTTCAGTGTTTTCCTTATGAAACTAGTGATCTAGTGCAGTTAGCCTCACAAACACTCCGTTTCTCTTATAATAAGACCTCCGAAGGGACAGCATGGGAAGATATGGTCAGAGCGGGAGCGAGAATGGCGGCCACCACTGTCACATAATGACATATTTTATTCATTCTAGAGTATATATCATGTTTCTATGTTATTTATATTGTTTATTATGTCATATTAGATCAATTGTGATAGATAAATAAGCCATAGAGTTGATATTAGTGCTATACATATTGAAGTAATTTGTCCTGCCTCCCGAGAGCAGGAATTTCGCTGGAACGGATTAATGGCATTTCAATTACAGATCGCCCTCCACATTCGCGAGGGTTAGGGGATCAAGAACCTTGTGAATGTTGAAAATTCGCGAATGTTTGGTGCACAAATATATTGTAAGGAAATATAATAATAGCATTTACTTAGCCTAACAATAATAACCCATGTGCAACACCCTTTCAATTTTGGTACCACAGGTAGTGTCATCCTGCCAGAATATCCTTCTTAACACTTGTTGCAATTTCATATCATCATATTGTCATTTAAAATCTTATAGTATCATCATTTTCTTAATTTGAAACAAAATATATATCTAGAAGAAACTCTAAAAACAATTTCTAGTATTGTTATTATACTAGTATAGCATCAACATACTGTAACTTGAAATAAATTATACAACTAGATTAAACTCAACCAATTTCTCTTGTATTGTCTTTTACATAAATGACCTACCGAATGCATCACAACTACTCAAACCCATTTTGTTTGCAGATGACACAACATATGTCTTCTCTCACCCAAATCCAGTCGTACTAGCCAACACAGTTAATGCCGAATTACAGAAAATATCAACATGGATGATGACAAATAAGCTTACTCTCAATACGGACAAGACCTACTACATTCAGTTTGGAAACAAAGCTACAAATGTTCCACTTAACATAACGCTAAATGGTTCACCCATCACAAGGCTCACAGAGGAAAATTCCTAGGAATCCACCTTGACAGTAGTCTTAAATTCCAAACACACATACAACAAATTTCCAAGAAAATCTCAAGGACAGTAGGTATATTATCTAAGATACGCTATTATGTGCCTCAAACAGCTCTCATTGCACTATATCATTCTCTTATCTACCCTTATCTCACCTATGGAATCTGTGCATGGGGCTCAACAACATTAAATCACCTTAGACCACTCATAACCCAGCAAAAGGCTGCAGTCAGGATGATAACAAATTCCCACTCTAGACAGCATACTCCACCTATATTCAGAACCTTAAAACTACTCACCATAAAAAATATTCATACCTATTCATGTGCCTTCTACATACATAAAACTCTACATGCTAATATCAACCCTGCGCTCAGAATTCTACTCAACAACTTTAATAGGTCCCACGAACATGACACAAGACACAGATCACTATTTGACATACCCGAGTCCATACTAACCAATGTAAAAATTCTATGCACATAAAGGCCCCAAAATCTGGAATTCATTACCAGTAAATATCAAGTTAACCTTGTCGGAAAATCAATTCAAGACTCTTCTCAAAATCACCTACTCACCCTATACTAAATACTCATACTGTAACAAACTTCCAAACCCAATATTATTTTACTTAAGAAGATCTCAATTTGATATGTTCATCCTCCTTAACACTTATTGCAATTTCATATCATCATATTGTCATTTAAAATCTTATAGTATCATCATTTTCTTAATTTGAAATAAAATATATATCTAGATGAAACTCTAAAAACTATTTCTAGTATTGTTATTATACTAGTATAGCATCAACATACTGTAAATTGAAATAAATTCTACAACTAGATTAAACTCAACCAATTTCTCTTGTATTGTCTTTTAATAGTATGTATAACCATTTAATAATTTAAATAATACAGAACTAGAATAAACTCAATCAATTTCTTTAGCATTAAGTACTTAGTGAATAAGTCTCTAGAATAAACTGCCCCTAATGCCATGGCATGCCAGTGGCTCTCCTTGCATTACAGTTTTATAATTGTTTTATAATTGTAACTACCAATAACATTGTACACTTGTAACATGCATTGAAATAAAAATTATTATTATTATTTTTTATTATTATTATTATTATTATTATTATTATTATTATTATTATTATTATTATGTATAACATATAATAATTTAAATAATACAGAAATAGAATAAACTCAATCAATTTCTTTAGCATTAATTAAGTACTTAGTGAATAAGTCTCTAGAATAAACTGCCCCTAATGCCATGGCATGCCAGTGGCTCTCCTTGCATTACAGTTTTATAATTGTTTTATAATTGTAACTACCAATAACATTGTACACTTGTAACATGCATAGAAATAAAAATTATTATTATTATTATTATTATTAACCTATGCCCTAAGTAAAAAGAAACAATTCTGGAATGTGTAATACATGTTCGTCAGGCTGGCCGACGGCTGGCTGGCCACCTGGCTGGTTGATTGGCTCTCTCTATCTCCATCTGTCTGTCTGTATCTATCTCTGTCTATCTCTTTGTCTCTATCTCTGTCTCTATCTCACAGGAACACATACGTAAATACAATTATACATAGTGTAAATTACCTAGGATAACCCAAAAAATCCAGACAAAGTGCTATACTGTGCTTGTAGATAGTGATCGTGTATAATACCAGTTGGTTCATGAGCAATTCTCTGAGACAAGAGACAAGCAGACAGAAAGATTGAGACACACAGGCTGACAGAAAGACACACACAGACAGATAGACAGAGAGCTAGACAGACAGATATAGAGCTAGACAGAGAGCTAGACAGATAGACAGAGAGCTAAATAGATAGACAGACAGACATGTTTATGTGTAACAGTGAAAACAAATAAAGGGAAAGCAGTGTACCCTCATCATAAGTCACCACTGTCATTAGTGGAGTGATATGATAAGACGACACTCATCAAATGTCACCACTGTCATTAGTGGAGTGATAAGACAATGCTCATCAAATGTCATCACTGTCATTAGTGGGAGTGATAAGATAACAGTGACATGTCTTACATCATGCTTCAAGGGAACTTATTATTATTATTATATACTCCCTTGTATCCAAAACATTGCTGGGACCTATAAATACCAATGTAAAAATTCTATGCACATAAAGGGCCCCAGAATCTGGAATTCATTACCAGAAAATATTAAGTTAACCTTGTCGGAAAATCAATTCAAGACTCTTCTCAAAAATCACCTACTCACCCTATACTAAATACTCATACTGTAACAAACTTTCAAACCCAATGTTATTTTACTTAAGATAATCTCAGTTTTATATTGTCATCCTCCTTAACACTTGTTGCAATTTCATATCATCATATTGTCATTTAAAATAGTATAGTATCATCATTTTGTTAATTTGAAATAAAATATATAACTAGAAGATACTCAATAAATTTTTCTAGTATTGTTATTATACTAGTATAGCATCGGGGTTCAACTAGATTAAACTCAACCAATTTCTCTAGTATTGTCTTTAAATAGTATGTATAATCATATTGTAACTTGAAATAATACATAACTAGAATAAACACAGTCAATTTCTCTAGCATTAAGTACTTAGTGAATAAGTCTTTAGAATAAGCTGCCCCTAATGCCATGGCATGCCAGTGGCTCTCATTGCATTACAGTCTTATAATTGTAACTACCAATAACAATGTACACTTGTAACATGCATCAAAATAAAAATATTATTATTATTATTATTATTATTATTATTATTATTATTATTATTATTATTATTATATATTTCTAGACAATAGTATGTGACTAAGGCAGGTGAAAATGTTCACCTGTCACTATGTTTGTGACTATTTGAGTACTATTTCAGTACCTAATATTAGTGTCAGAACAAAGATTAACTATGAAATCACATTAACTATGAACATTTGGGAATGTTCCCGCGAAAGTGGAACTCAACTCACGAATGTGGAAGGCGACCTGTAATTTAAATGAGGAAAATTTATTTGATATACAGTGGACCCCCGGTTTTCGTGATTTTTTTGTTCCAGAATGCTGTTCAAGTGCCATTACAAAACAAATTTATTCCCATAAGGAATAATGTAAAGTAGACTAGTCATTTTAGACCCCCAAAAATACACTTATAAAGGCATTTAAAAAATACACTTACATAAAAGGGCGAGTTTGGAGCAGGACGAACACCGGGGGTCCACTGTACAGCAAATTGAGTTACAAGCTAGGTCACAGAACAGATTAAAGATTAAACTTGTAAGGCAAGGTTCCACTGTATTACACGAAGAGAAATGTGCACCATGTTAAAAACAATTTTACTAGAGACCAATTACAGTACAGTGGTACCTCAACATATGAGCAGCTCCCAACTTGAACAATTATGTACGTAAGTGTATTTCTGTAAGTGCTTTTGTAAGTGTATTTTTTGGGGGTCTGAAATGGATTAATCTAATTTACATTATTCCTTATGGGAACAAATTCGTTCGGTATCGGCACTCGAACAGCATTCTGAAATGAATTAAGCTCATAACTCGAGGTACCACTGTACAGTGGTCCCTCAGTTTTCGCCAAAAATTCGTTCCAGAATGCTGCTCAAGTGCCATTACCGAACGAATTTACTTCCTTAAGAAATAATGTCACATAGGTTAGTCTATTTCAGACCCCCAAAAATACACTTGCAACAGCACTTACGAAAATACACTTACATAAATGTTCGAGTTTGGAGATGCACGAAAACTGAGGGACCACTGTATAGGTATAAGAAAATTCTGTAATACTGTACCAGTGATAAAGAAAATAGTCTTAATGTTTTAAAAAGACAAAGTTTATGATTTCTTACAATATTTGATTAAAACATTGTTATAATAATAATAACAATAATATAATAATAATATTTTTATTTCATTGCAAGTTTACATCGAGATTTTGTAATTACAATTATGAATTGCAGTGCAAAGAGAGCCACTATCATGCCATGGCATTATGGGCAGACTGGTTAATAGCAAATGTGTTTCATCCTCATCACATCATTATACAGTATAAATAAGTGTTTTCAACAGTTACTGCAAAACATAAACTTCAATACATTGTAGTCTAAAATGCAAACACA
This sequence comes from Cherax destructor, assembly GCA_009830355.1. Classification (NCBI taxonomy): domain Eukaryota; kingdom Metazoa; phylum Arthropoda; class Malacostraca; order Decapoda; family Parastacidae; genus Cherax; species Cherax destructor. The sequence continues at coordinate 25,433 of WNWK01014255.1, read as the reverse complement.
TTATACTGCAAATTAAAAAACAAAAATAAAATGGAAACACGTACAGTGGACCCCCGGTTTACGTACTGCTCCAAACTCGAACAATTATGTAAGTGTATTTTTGTAAGTGCTTTTGTAAGTGTATTTTTGGGGGTCTAAAAGGACTAATCTAATTTACATTATTCCTTATGGGAACAAATTTGTTTAGTAACGGCACTTGAACAGCATTCTGGAACGAATTAATTACGTAAACCGGGGGTCCACTGTACGTACTGTACTTGCTGCGTCTAGGACTCAAGTCCAGATAGTAACTGGTTTCCCTGAATCCCTTCAAAAATTATTATCTTGCTCACGCTCCAACAGCTCATCAGGTTCCAAAAAACATTTATCTCCACTCCTATGTAACATTCACACACATGCCTGCTGTATGTCCAAGTCCCTTGCACACAAGACCTCCTATACCCCCCTCCATTTCTTCCTAGGATGACCACTACCCCACCTTCCCTCCACTACAGATTTATACACCCTTGCATGCATACGCACATACATGCATGCATACGCACATACATGCATGCATACGCACATACATACATGCATACGCACATACATGCATGCATGGGAAACAGCCGATGTGTAAAAAAAATATACAGTGGACCCCCGGAAATCGAACGCCTCCCAACTCGACCTATTATGTAAGTTTATTATTGTAAGTGCTTTTGTAAGTGTAGATTTGGGGGTCTGAAATGGACTAATCTAATATACATTATTCCTTATATGAATAAATTCGTTCAGTAACAGCACTTGAACAGCATTCTGGAACGTAGAATGTTCAATTTCCAGAATGCTGTTCGAGTGCCATTACCAAACGAATTTGTTCCCATAAGTACAAATGTAAGTTAGATTAGTCGTTTCAGACCCCCAAAAATACACTTACAAAAGCTCTTACAAAAATACACAGTAGTAACAGCCTGGTTGATAAGGCTCTGATCCACCATGAGGCCTGGTCACAGACCGGGCCGCAGGGGCGTTGACCCCTGGAACTCTCTCCAGGTATACTCCAGGTATACATAATTGTTCGAGTTTGGAGATGAACGAAAACCGAGGGTCCACTGTATACGTATATATACATGTATATATGTTGTGTCGAACAGGTAAAACTTGCAATTTTGGCTTATATAGCAATGTTCTTGTTGCCAAATAAAGCAAGCAAAAATTTGTGCATGCAATAATTTCGCAAAAATAATTCTGAACCTAATGAAAAAATATATTTCATTGTGTTTGTTTATTATTAAATTATTGTAAATTTATCTAAAATATATTTAGTTGGATTAGGTTAAATTAAATTTCGCTCGTTCTATTAAGGTTACAGTCATACCTCGGTTATCGATGGCGTCGGATAACGATAAATTCGGTTAGCGATACATTTTACGTTTAAATATTGACTCGGTTTACGATAATTGCTTCGGTTTACGATAATTGCTTCGGTTTACGATATTCATCCCGGACGCGTCCGAGTGGCGCCCAGCTGTGCAGGCACTCCAGGGAGCGTCAGTGTGCTATTGTTTACAAGTGAGAGCGACCACCACCCACTCCACTCACGCATTCATACGAGTATATTGTCATTATTCCACTGTTTTTAGTGCTTGCAACTGCTAAATAAGCCACAATGGGCCCCAAGAAAGCTCCTAGTGCCTAGCCTGTGGTAAAGAGTGTAGCAGGGAGTGAAGCATTCATGCAGGGAGTGTAGCATTCATGCAGGGAGTGTAGCATTCATGCAGGGTGTAGCATTAATGCGGAGTAGCAGGCATGCAGGGAGTGTAGCAGGCATGCAGGGAGTGTAGCAGGCATGCAGGGAGTGTAGCATTCATGCAGGGAGTGTAGCATTCATGCAGGGAGTGTAGCATTCATGCAGGGAGTGTAGCAGGCATGCAGGGAGTGTAGCATTCATGCAGGGAGTGTAGCAGGCATGCAGGGAGTGTAGCAGGCATGCAGGGAGTGTAGCAGGCATGCAGGGAGTGTAGCAGTCATGCAGGGAGTGTAGCAGGCATGCAGGGAGTGTAGCAGGCATGCAGGGAGTGTAGCAGGCATGCAGGGAGTGTAGCAGGCATGCAGGGAGTGTAGCACTCATGCAGGGAGTGTAGCATTCATGCAGGGAGTGTAGCATTCATGCAGGGAATGAAGCAGGGATGCAGGGAGTGTAGCAGTCATGCAGGGAGTGTAGCATTCATGCAGGGAGTGTAGCATTCATGCAGGGAGTGTAGCATTCATGCAGGGAGTGTAGCATTCATGCAGGGAGTGTAGCATTCATGCAGGGAATGAAGCAGGGATGCAGGGAGTGAGCATTCATGAGATGTAGCATTCATGCAGGGAGTGTAGCATTCATGCAGGGAGTGTAGCATTCATGCAGGGAGTGTAGCATTCATGCAGGGAGTGTAGCATTCATGCAGGGAGTGTAGCATTCATGCAGGGAGTGTAGCATTCATGCAGGGAGTGTAGCATTCATGCAGGGAGTGTAGCATTCATGCAGGAAGTGTAGCATTAAAGAAAAGGCCAGTAACGAAGCTTGCCACCTGCAGTGTTAATGGAAGGATTTCCCTTCCAAACACTAGCATACTATACTCCATCCTTTCCCCTCCTCCCGTCCTCCACACATCAACAACTCTTCAATAAATGTAAGTGACATGTTATTGTACTATATTTACATGTATTTCTTTAATGTTCATTAAATTGTGTATTATTTAATGTCAAAAAGTTCTAAAAAATATTTTATTTTACCACTTTTGGAAGTCTGGAACGGATAAATTTTATTTCCTTTATTTCTTATGGGGAAAATTGATTCGATAACGATTGATTCCTGGAGTTTACCTGGAGAGAATTCCAGGGGTCAACGCCCCCGCGGCCCGGTCTGTGACCAGGCCTCATGCTGGACCAGAGCCTGATCAACCAGGCTGTTACTGCTGGCCACACGCAGTCCAACGTACGAACCACAGCCTGGCTGGTCAGGTACCGACTTTAAGTGCCTGTCCAGTGCCTGCTTGAAGACAGCCAGGGGTTTGTTGGTAATCCCCCTGATGTATCCTGGGAAGCAGTTGAACAATCTAGGGCCCCTGACACTTATTGTGTTGTCCCTCAACGTGCTAGTGGCACCCCTGCTCTTCATTGGGGGGATGTTACATCGCCTGCCGAGTCTTTTGCTTTCGTAGGGAGTGATTTTCGTGTGCAAGTTTGGTACTAATCCCTCGAGAATTTTCCATGTGTATATAATAATGTATCTCTACCGCCTGCATTCTAGAGAGTACAGGTTTAGGAACTTCAAGCGTTCCCAGTAGTTGAGGTGGTTTATCGCACTTATGCGTGCGGTGAAGGTTCTCTGCACATTTTCAAGGTCAGCAATTTCACCCGCCTTGAAAGGTGCAGTTAGTGTGCAGCAATATTCCAGCCTAGATAGAACAAGCGATCTGTAAAGTGTCAACATGGGCTTGGTATCCCTGGTTTTGAAGGTTCTCATTATCCATCCTGTCATTTTTCGAGCAGATGCAATTGCTACTTTGTTATGGTCCTTGAAGGTGAGATCCTCTGACATGATCACTCCCAGGTCTTTGACATTAGTTTTTCGCTCTATTGTGTGGTTGGAATTAGTTTTGTACTCCGATGAGATTTTAATTTCTTCACGTCTTCCATACCTGAGTAATTGAAATTTCTCATCATTGAACTTCATATTGTTTTCTGCAGCCCATTTAAAGATTTGGTTTATGTCTGCTTGGAGTTATGCAGTGTCTTCAATGGTGGACACTGTCATACAGATTCGGGTTGTCATCTGCAAAGGAAGACACAGCACTGTGGCTTATATCCCTGTCAATGTCTGATATGAGGATGAGGAATAGGATGGGAGCAAGTACTGTGCCTTGTGGAACAGAGCTTTTCACAGTAGCTGCCTCAGACTTTACTCTGTTGACTACTACTCTTTGTGTTCTACATGTTAGGAAATTATAGATCCATCTACCAACTTTTCCTGTTATTCCTTTATCACGCATTTTGTGTGCTATTACACCATGGTCACACTTGTCAAAGGCTTTTGCAAAATCTGTGTATATAACATCTGCATTCTGTTTATCTTCTAGAGCATCCAGGACCTTGTCGTAGTGGTCCAGTAGTTGGGACAGACAGGAGCGGCCTGCTCTAAACCCATGCTGTCCTGGGTTGTGCAATTGATGGGTATCAAGATGGGTGGCGATCTTGCTTCTTAGAACCCTTTCAAAGATTTTTATGATATGGGACGTTAGCGCAATTGGTCTGTAGTTCTTTGCTATTGCTTTACTTCCCCTCGGTTACAGATACGCCCTATCTGACGGATTAATATCGTTAACCGAGGTATGACTGTACGTAAGTTTTCTAAGGTTCTTTTGGTACAAAATTATTAATTTTTACATTAACATAAATGAAAAAAATATATCTTTAAACATATAAGAGAAAATTTTAGAAAGGACTTAATTTTAAATGAGTTCTTGCTAATTGACCAGTTTTACCAATTGAGCATGACATATATATACATACATACATATGAGGTGAATCATAGAATTGATGAGGGGAAAAGGGTGAGTGGAGTACTTCGGAGTCTGTGGAGACAAAGAACCTTGTCCATGGAAGTAAAGAGGGGAATGTATGAGAGTATAGTTATACCAACGCTCTTATATGGGTGTGAAGCATGGGTGATGAATGTTGCAACGAGGAGAAGGCTGGAGGCAGTGGAGATGTCATGTCTGAGGTCAATGTGTGGTGTGAATATAATGCAGAGAATTCGGAGTTTGGAAATTAGGAGGAGGTGCGGGATTACCAAAACGATTGTTCAGAGAGCTGAGGAGGGGTTGTTGAGGTGGTTTGGACATGTAGAGAGAATGGAACGAGACAGAGTGACTTCGAGAGTGTATAAATCTGTAGTGGAGGGAAGGCGGGGTAGGGGTCGGCCTAGGAAAGGTTGGAGGGAGGGGGTAAAGGAAGTTTTGTGTGCGAGGGGCTTGGACTTCCAGCAAGCATGTGTGAGCGTATTTGATAGGAGTGAATGGAGGCATATGGTTTTTAATACTTGACGTGCTGTTGGAGTGTGAGCAAAGTAACATTTATGAAGGGATTCAGGGAAACCGGAAGGCCGGACTTGAGTTCTGGAGATGGGAAGTACAGTGCCGGCACTCTGAAGGAGGGGTGTTAATGTTGCAGTTTTATAACTGTAGTGTAAAGCACCCTTCTGGCAAGACAGTGATGGAGTGAATGATGATGAAAGTTTTTCTTTTTCGGGCCACCCTGCCTTGGTGGGAATCGGCCGATGTGTTAATAAAAAAATAAAAAATAAAAAATAAAAAAAACATATAAACTAGAACAATTTATAACTAACCCACAATTTGGAAAGGGAACATTAGATGAAGTTTAGGCCTGTCAGGGACCATTATCAAGTCATGTGTGAGAAAGAATAGGGCAGAAACAAAAAGGGAGAAAGGCAGAATTATTATTATTATGGGGGAGCGCTAAACCCTTAGGGATTATACAGCACCTGTGGGATGAAGGGGTTATGAAAGGCATTCAGACTCTATTCAGGGAACTGGAGCACAGATCCAATTCCCTAGATCAAGAGCTTCTTACCAGCATCAAGGAACCTCCCTTGAGGGAAGAAAGACAGAAAACTGGTTAGGCGAAGAGGCAAGGAGAAAACCAAGGTCAGGTCAAGTCACATGCAATCTGAAGATGGCATTTGGCAAAGTACTGGTAAAGGCAGGCATCAACAGAAATATAAAACCAAGATCAAGATTCATGTTAGGAATGTTGTGTATAATGGCTGATCAAACAAAATGATATCTGTAAAGGCTAGAAGTAGGACAGATAGTTTTAACAGAAGATTTACTTTTGGGATAGACATAGTTTTTAAATTAACATGGCCAAAAAAAAAATGTTGCTGGTACCAGCAAGGCAAACATTTCTGTTGTGTTTAGGCTGTCAGAAAGAGAGAAATCAGTTTCACCAATATATTGTAGAGGCCAAGAGAAGCTGGAAATAGAAAAGATACCAAAATGGGTGGGAGGAGAAGTAAGATATGAACCAGACTGATATGAAATGCAAGCTTTATACCCATAGGACAAAGGGTGATACGTATAATTATTTTCCAAATTTGAAATATAAGGAGGCCAAATTATTCCTAAGAGTTTTCATCGAAGTGGGTTTAGGATAGAAGAAAGACAAAATGAACTGCAAAAAATGGAAATTTGAGAGTTGAAAAACTGAAGGAAATAGATGTAGAGAGCAAAGACAAGGAGACACAAGAATATTTTTATTAATAGATATCCTGAAATTAAATATTAGAAAACTTAAAAACTTATGAGCCAAGAAAAAATTTTACTTAGATTTTCTGTATCATCTGGCTACAATAAACACTATAAATACATACAGTACACTATGCAGTATACTGTACGTATTTTGTACTTACCCTTTCAAGAAGACTGCCATATTCTTCTAATCTGGTCAACATTGATTCCAGTTCACGATCAAGAGTACATCTCTGTACAATAAAATAAACATTCAGAATGCTATATCTAACTGACAATAACATATTTAATTCAGCAGACGTAATGCCAAAGAAGGGTGACCTAAAAAAAAAGAAAACACACTCAGCATCATTCATTCAATTTCTATTTTTTCAGAAGTGTGCTGACATTGCAACCAGATTACCTTCAAACTGTAACACCCACATCCCTTCTTCAGAGTAGTATAGCCCTTTGAACAAGTGGATAGGGTGGATATAGGAGCCATGAGGAAGATGTTGCAAATATATGGAAGTAGGTTATTAACCCTTTGACTGTTTCTGTCGTATATATACATCTTATGAGCCAGTGTTTTTGACGAATTAATACGCCAAAATTCTAGCAGCTTCAAATCAAGCGGGAGAAAGCTGGTAGGCCCACATGTGAGAGAATGGGTCTGTGTGGTCAGTGTGCACTGTATAAAAAAAATCCTGCAGCATGCAGTGCATAATGAGAAAAAAAACCTCCGACCGTGTTTTTGGATTAAAAATCCGACTTTCAGGTGTATTTTCGTATAGTATTTATGGTTGTATTCTCGTTTTCTTGGTCTCATTTGATAGACGTAGAGATGATTTTGATTGGTTTCACGATGAAAAGGACCATGAAATTGAGCTCAAGGTAGCGGAAATGTTCGATTTTTGCCGATGTTCAAGAGTAAACAAATGACGTCATTGTCCAATAAGTGTCCAACTAGCCATTCTAATACGCAGTCACGAATGGGTTGACATTATTTATACAATTATAACAATAATGCAGTAGTCTGCATAACAGTAAATCTTATATTTTTTGTGTGAATAAAAATTCAAAATAGAAAGGAAGAGTAATATAAGAGGGGCCTGGAGACGTGACTGATGACCAGAAAAAATGTTATTTTAGTGCCAGGAATGTTTGCATTGTTCATTCTGGACCCTATTTTGAAATTGGCATCTTTTTTAATTTGTGTGCAATTGGCCAAATTGCCAATTTCTGACCACTTTATTGGGTAGTTGAAATCGGTAAATGGGCAGTTTCTTGTATTCAATCAATAGAACAAATGGAGTTCTAAAGAAATAGCTATGAGTTTGGTCGACTGGAACAATGGAATGGGCCGAAAATAGGGCTCAAAGTGGGCGAAATCGCAGATGCATAAATATCGCCGAGATCGCTAATTTCATTAGAGCGTAATTCCATAAGTTTTCCATCAAATTTCGTACTTTTGGTGTCAATACCACCGGGAAAAGATTCTCTATCATTTCATAAAATAATTTTTTTTCTCGAATATTTTGCAACAGAGTTGGGATTTGGGGTCGCGACAGTCAAATGGTTAAAAGCAGTTAAGGGTTTTTATGCAGAGAGTGAGGCTCAGGTTAGGGTATGATAGTTTAATGTTTATAGGTGGGGTTGTGAAAGGGAAGAGATGGGTGATTAACCCTTTCAGGGTTATTGACGTACTAGTACGGCTTACGCCCTGGGGTTATTGACGTACTAGTACGCCTAAATTCTAGCGCCCTCAAATCAAGCAGAAACAGGCTGATAGGCATAGATGTGATAGAATGGGTCTGTGCAGTCAGTGTGCGCAGGGAAAAAAACTCTGACCGTATTTTTGGTTTAAAACAGCGACTTTGCAGTCTATTTTCGTATGGTATTTATTGATGTATTCTCGTTTTCTTGGTCTCATTTGATAGAATGGAAGATATATTACAGAAATAGAGATGATTTTGATTAGTTTGACAATGACAAGTACCTTGAAATTGAGCTCAAAGTAGCGAAAATGTTCGATTTTTGACGATGTTCAAGAGTAAACAAATCACACCATGCGTCCAATACACATCAACTGGCGAGTCTAATATTCATGCACAAGTGCTCTGATATTGTTTATACCATTTTTACAATGATGCAGTTGTATACATAACAGTAAATCTATTTTTTTGTGAGAATAAAAATTCAAAATGATAAGCAAAAGTAATGTAAGAGGGGCCTGGAAACGTGACTAATAAACAGAGAAGATGTTATTTTAGTGCCAGGAATGTCTGCTTTGTTTATTCTGGACCCTATTTTGAAATTGGCATCGTTTGAAATTTGTGTGAAATTGGCCAAATTGCCATTTTCTGACCACTATTTTGGGTAGTTGTAATTGGTAAATAGGCAGTTTCTTGTACTCAATCGATAGAAGAAATGGAGTTCTAGCAAAATAGCTATAATTTTAGTAGACTGAAACATTGGAATTTGCCGAAAATAGGGCTCAAAGTGGGCGAAATCGCCAATGCGTAAATGTCATCCATACTGATAACTTCGTGAAAGCATAATTCCGTTAGTTTTCGATCAAATTTCATAATTTTTGTGGTGTTATGATCGGAAAAAGATTCTCTATCATTTCATAAGATTTTTTTTTTTTTAAATTCTTGGACCCTGAGAACGAGTTTCGGAGACCCCCCTTGGACCCTGAAAGGGTTAAAGGTTGGTGGATCTGATATAAAGTGGCAGTTATCACAGTTGCTTTGCTGATAACACTTCTTTTTTGGGATTCTAAAGACAAGTTGCGAAGATTAGTGGACAAATTCAGGAGGGTACATAAAGGAAGGAAATTAAAAGTGAACACAAAAAAAGAATAAGGTGTTGAGGGTAACAAAAAGTCTAGAAATGATTGATTAAATATCAGATTGGAGAGGAGTATGGAGGAAGTAGATGCATTTATATATTTATGAGTGGACATATCAACAGATGGGTCTATAAAAGACCCAAAATAAAAGAAAGGTGATGCATTGAGGCATCTATGGAAAAAAGTTTATCTGTGGAGGCAAATAAGGGAATGTACCAGAGTATAGTGGTACATACATACTTTTATATGGGTGAGAGGTATGGGTTTTGAAAGCTGAAGTGAAAAGGAGACTAGAAGCAGTGGAGATGGCATGTTTGAGAATAATAAGTGTATGAATATTATGTAGAAAATTTGGTGCAGAAATTAACCTTTTCAGGGTCGACAGGCCCTCTCGGAAACTTGTTCTCAGGGTCGAAAAATATTTGAAAAAAAAAATTATTTTTTCTTATGAAATGATAGTTTTTTTTTTTCTAAATCTAAATGGCTAAACAAAAAATTTTTGAGATCAATACTTACAGAGATATGAAGGCGTGAAGTTGACAGAAAGTGAACCACTTACGGCAACATCACCGACTGCCGGTCACCCAGTAATAGTTTTTTTTTCTACTTTTTTCTTTTATTTTTTAACATTTTATTTTTTCAAGTAACTTTTATGCCCTGTGAGACCAATATAAGCCATATTTTGTATATATACACTCCTTGTATACTACACAATAACGGCTGGGTGGCTGGCTGGCTGACCAGCTGGCCGGCTGGCTGGCTGGCTAGGATACATGGGAGAATATAATAATAATAATAATAATAATAATAATTGAAGCATGGTGTAAGACATGTGTCACTCAGTCTTATCACTAAACTAATGACAGTGGTGACATTTGATGAGGGGTGAGGGTCGTCTTATCTTATCCTATCACTAAACTAATGACAGTGGGGACATTTGACGAGGGGTTCGTGTCGTCTTATCTTATCTTATCACTAAACTAATGACAGTGGTGACATCTAATGAGGGTACACTGCCTTTGCTTTATTTGTTTTCACTGTTTTATCTGTCTGTCTGCTTGTCTCTTTTTCTGTCTCAGAGAGAGCCACTAGTGAACCAACACGTATTACACATGAAGCAGTAGTCACTGCGTCACATCTGAGTCCTGATACTTGCCAGTCTGGATTTTTTGGGTTATCCTAGGTAATTTACGCCAGCCAGCCAGCCAGTCAACCAGCTGGTCAGCCAGCAAACCAGCCGGCCAGCCATGTTGTTTACACAAACCCATGCTCCCTTCTCTAGCATCCCCACTGCCTTCCCCCCCCTCCACTGCCTTCCCTACCACCCACACTACCGGAGAGTGAGGTATTTATTCCTTACCACTTGGCTTGGTGACGAAGGCGCACTGAATTACCACTTCCACAATGCAATGCGGGTGCATAGATTTTTTTCCTAATGTGCACACTTACCACATAGACCCATTCTATCACATGTAAGCTTACCAGCTCTCTCCCACTCAATTTGAAGGCACCAGAATTTACACGTACTAGTACGTGACCTACCCTGGCTGCAATGACGTACTAGTACGTGACCGACCCTCAAAGAGTTAAAACACAATATAAGGTCAGCAAGGTTATAATTCAGAGGACTGAGAAGAGATTGTTGATGTGGTTTGGGTATGTAGGGAGGATGGAGAGGAATAGGTTGAAAAAGAGGGTGTACAAATCTAGGGTGGAAGGTAGGAGTGGTAGGGGTTGTCTCATGAACAGTTGGAGGGAGGGTGTAAAAAGAGGATTCAAGTTTTAGGTGTCAGAAGACTAGCTAAAATACCATGCCTTTCTTACCTAATACTAATTTTAGGAATTAAAATATATATGATCATGGCCTCATGCAGTCTATACAGTATTGGGTTTATGTCAACCATCTTTGATATTGCTTTAACCCTTAAACTGTACCGCTAGCACTCCAAAGCTAGATCTTAAGTTTTATTTTTCCTGCCTCTAAATTTGGCACGATTGGCCTGAGATGCCTGGTCAGTATAGAATGGGTCTTAACACTCGGTGTACGCAGTATTAAAAAATCTGGGACCACTTAGTACCTTGTCGGAGCACCAGTTCAATTGAGCGCCAGCTAGAGCAAATAGCATGGCAAACACCAGGGATTCATTGATGTAATGTTGTATTAACCCTTTGGGGGTCGACAGGCCTTCTCGGAAACCTGTTCCCAGCGTCGAGAAATATGCGGAAATTTTTTTTTATTTTATCTTATGAAATGATAGTTTTTTTTTTTAAATCTAAATGGCTAAACAAAACATTTTTGAGATCAATACTTACAGAGATATGGAGCATTCAAATTGACCAAAACTGAACTGCTGACAGCAACATCGGTGACTTCCAGTTGGCCGGTAATAGTTTATTTATTTTTTTCTACTTTTTTCTTTTATTTTTTAATATTTTATTATTTCAAGTAACTTTTATGTTCTGTGAGACCAATATAGTGAACCCCCGGTGCTCGACGGCGTCGGAGCTCGGCCAAATCGGTGTTCAACGGGTTTTTTTTACATTATTCCAGTGTTTTTAGTGCTTGCAACTGCTGAATAACCCACCATGGGCCCCAAGAAAGCTCCTAATGCCAAGCTTGTGGTAAAGAATGTCAGAAATACGGTAGAATTGAAGAAGGAGATGATAGCAAAATATGAAAGTGGAGTGCGTGTCACTGAGCTGGCCAGGCTCTATGGCAAATCCCATTCAACCATCTCTTCCATTTTGGCCAAGAGAAAGTGCTGGAACAAGTGGAAACTTTGTTGTTGGTGTGGATCAACGAGAAACAGTTAGCAGGAGATAGTGTTACGCTGGCAATAATATGTGAAAAAGCAAGGCAGTTGCATGATGATCTCGTCAAGAAAATGCCTGCAACGAGTGCTGAAGTGAACGAATTTAAAGCCAGCAAAGGCTGGTTTGACAGATTTAAGAAGCGAAGTGGCATACATAGTGTTGTGAGGTATGGTGAGGCTGCCAGTTCTGACAAAAGTGCTGCTGAAAAATATGTTCAAGATTTCCAGGGGTACATAGAGGCTGAACAATTCCAACCCCAACAAGTGTTCAATTGTGACGAAACAGGCCTGTTTTGGAAGAAAATGCCAAACAGGACCTACATTACAAAGGAGGAAAAGGCACAGCCAGGACATAAGCCTATGAAAGACAGGCTAACTCTCATGATGTGTGCTAATGCCAGTGGTGATTGCAAAGTGAAGCCTTTACTGGTGTATCATTCTGAAAATCCTCGAGTGTTTGGCAGATGCGGTATCAACAAGTCTAATTTGTGAGTGATGTGGAAGTCTAACAAAAAGGCATGGGTCACTAGGGAAAATTTCCTTGATTGGTTCAAAAATGTGTTTGGCCCCAGTGTGAAGAAATATCTTGGGGAAAATAATTTGCCACTTAAGTGCCTCCTGATAATGGACAATGCTCCTGGTCATCCTCGAGACTTGGCAGAGGAAATTATGCAGGGCTGTGAGTTCATCAAAGTGAAGTTCTTGCCCCCTAATACCACTCCTCTCCTCCAGCCCATGGACCAGCAGGTCATTTCAACTTTAAAAAATTCTACACCAAAGCAATGTTTCAAAAGTGCTTTGATGTGACCACAGACATGGATATGACCCTAAAAGAGTTTTGGAAAGATCATTTCCATATTCTGCATTGTGTAAAGCTTATAGGTAAGGCTTGGGAGGGAGTGACTACCAGGACTTTGAACTCTGCCTGGAGAAAATTGTGGCCAGACTGTGTCCTAGATTTTGAAGGTTTTGGGGCTGAGCCTCAGAACCCTGAGCCTGAGCCTGTTGTGCAAGAAATTGTGGAACTGGGCAAGTACATGGGGTTGGATGCTTGTACCCAGGATGTGGAAGAGTTGGTGGAGGAGCACAATGAAGAGTTAACCACTGAAGATCTGCAAGAGCTTCTACAGCAACAACAGACCACAGTTCAGGAAAATGGTCCAGAGGAGGAGGTGGAACCGAGATGGAAGAAGGTGCCTTCTTCAAGGATTAGGGAGATCTGTGCCAAATTGGCTGATGTGCAAGGCTTTATGGATGATTATCACCCTAACCAAGATGTTGCACGCTGTGTATGCGACATGTTTAATGACAATGTCTTGTTACATTTTAGGGACATTTTAAAGAACCACCAGACACAGAGCTCCCTGGACAGATTTTTTGTTAAAGAGGGGTCCAGTGACTCTAAACCTGGTCCTAGTGGCATTAAAAGAAAAAGGGAAGAAACCCCAGAAAAGAACTTGGTACCTGCAGTGTTAATGGAAGGGGATTCCCCTTCCAAACACTAGCATACTACTCCACCTTCTCCCCTCCTCCCGTCCTCCACACATCAACAACTCTTCAATAAATGTAAGTGACATGTTATTGTACAATATTTACATGTGTATTTAGGTATTCTTCATTAAATTCTGTATTATTTAATGTCAAAAAGTTCTAAAAAATATTTTATTTAACTACTTTTGGAAGTCTTGGACGGATTAAATTTATTTCCATTATTTCTTATGGGGAAAATTGATTCGAGTAACGATTGTTTCGCCTTAAGATATGCCCTCTCTGACGGATTAATATCGTAAGTCGAGGTACCACTGTACTAATACTACAGATATCTATGCCATTCCTGGTTACACAGCCTGTATGGCTGTATGGCCAGACCAACAAGGTCTATTTACTACTCAGACCAGCTTGAATGTATCAACAATACTTACACAAGAGATGAACATGGAGAATATTTAATAGCTAAGTTTAAATCCAAATATCTACAAAAATCTCTCACAGTGATAAACATCTACAGAGTACCACAGTCAAATATTAGCCAATTTAGTGAAAAATTAGGAAGTATGATTACTGATGCACACATGAACAAAGACCACTTAATACTTACAGGAGACTTCAATATAAATAAATCTCCTACAAGATCAGGACCCACAAGTAACTGAATTCACAAACACTATGAGCAACTGCTTGCTGCTACCAACAGTAACAAAACCAACAAGAATCTCTGAGACTAGTGCCTCCCTATTAGACCACATCTGGACTAACACTATATCCCCTTTAAAAATCAGGCATAATCACAGATAATACCATAGACCACTACCCTACCTTTCTCATAACCAACCTAGGTAAATTACCCTAAGAGACTACTAAAGTTACCTTCAGACTACATAATGAGACAGCTATTAATAACTTCATAACAGCTATGTCAAACATCGACTGGCAAACCGAGTTAGACATCTATACAGATACTGATATATTTATTTTATTTTTTTTATTAACACATCGGCCGATTCCCACCAAGGCAGGGTGGCCCGAAAAAGAAAAACTTTCATCATCATTCACTCCATCACTGTCTTGCCAGAGGGGTGCTTTACACTACAGTTATAAAACTGCAACATTAACACCCCTCCTTCAGAGTGCAGACACTGTACTTCCCATCTCCAGGACTCAAGTCCGGCCTGCCGGTTTCCCTGAATCCCTTCATAAATGTTACTTTGATCACACTCCAACAGCACGTCAAGTATTAAAAATCACTTGTCTCCATTCACTCCTATCAAATACGCTCACACATGCTTGCTGGAAGTCCAAGCCCCTCGCACACAAAACCTCCTTTACCCCCACCCTCCAACCTTTCCTAGGCCGACCCCTACCCCGCCTTCCCTCCACTACAGATTTATACACTCTCGAAGTCATTCTGTCTCGTTCCATTCTTTCTACATGTCTGAACCACCTCAACAACCCCTCCTCAGCTCTCTGGATAATAGTTTTCGTAATCCTGCACCTCCTCCTAGTTTCCAAACTCCGAATTCTCTGCATTATATTCACACCACACATTGACCTCAGACATGACATCTCCACTGCCTCCAGCCTTCTCCTCGTTGCAACATTTATCACCCATGCTTCACACCCATATAAGAGTGTTGGTATAACTATACTCTCATACATTCCCCTCTTTACTTCCATGGACAAAGTTCTTTGTCTCCACAGACTCCGAAGTGCTCCACTCACCCTTTTCCCCTCATCAATTCTATGATTCACCTCATCCTTCATAAACCCATCTGCTGACATGTCCACTTCCAAATGTCTGAATACATTCACCTCCTCCATACTCTCTCCTTCCAATCTGATATCCAATCTTTCGTCACCTAATCTTTTTGTTATCCTCATCACCTTACTCTTTCCTATATTCACTTTCAATTTTCTTCTTTTACACACCCTACCAAATTCATCCACCAACTTCTGCAACTTCTCTTCAGAATCTCCCAAAAGCACAGTGTCATCAGCAAAAAGCAACTGTGACAACTCCCACTTTGTATTTGATTCTTTATCTTTTAACCCCACACCTCTTGCCAAGACCCTCGCATTCACTTCTCTTACAACCCCATCTATAAATATATTGAACAACCATGGTGACATCACACATCCTTGTCTAAGGCCCACTTTTACTGGGAAATAATCCCCCTCCCTCCTACACACTCTAACCTGAGCCTCACTATCCTCATAAAAACTCTTCACTGCTTTCAGTAACCTACCTCCTATTCCATACACCTGCAACATCTGCCATATTGCCCCCCTGTCCACCCTATCATACGCCTTTTCCAAATACATAAATGCCACAAAAACCTCTTTACCCTTATCCAAATACTGTTCACCTATATGTTTCACTGTAAACACTTGGTCTACACAACCCCTACCTTTCCTAAAGCCCCCTTGTTCATCTGCTATCCTGCTCTCTGTCTTACTCTTAATTCTTTCAATAATAACTCTACCATACACTTTACCAGGTACACTCAACAGATTTATTCCCCTATAATTTTTGCACTCTCTTTTGTCCCCTTTGCCTTTATACAAAGGAACAATACACGCTCTCTGCCAACCCCTAGAACATAAGAATGGAGGAACACTGCAGAAGGCCTACTGGCCCATACAAGGTAAGTCCTTATCAAAACCACCACTACCTAAGAATTTACTCCCGTACTCACGACACTAATCAAATCCAACCCCTCCCACTCATATATTTGTCCAATCTCTTTTTAAAGCCACCCAAGGTCCTAGCCTCTATCACCCTACTCGGAAGATTTTTCCACGCATCTACAACTCTGTTTGAAAACCAGTACTTGCCTATGTCCTTTCTAAATCTAAATTTATCCAATTTAAATCCGTTATTTCTGGTTCTTACTTGGTTCGATATCCTCAGTATTTTATTAATATCTCCTTTGTTTATGCCCATCATCCACTTGTACACCTCAATGATATCTCCCCTCATTCTATGTCTCTCCAGAGAGTGGAGATTCAACACTCTAAGTCTATCTTCATACGGGAGATTTCTTATACTGTAAATCATTTTAGTCATTCTTCTTTGTATGTTCTCCAATGAATCTATATCCATCCTGCAGTAAGGAGACCAAAACTGAGCTGCATAATCCAAATGAGGTCTCACTAGTGATGTATAGAGCTGTAAAATAACTTTTGGACTTCTGTTGCTTATACTTCTTGAAATAAATCCTAGTAATCTGTTAGCCTTATTGTGCACACTTAGGCACTGTTGTCTTGGCTTTAGATTTTTGCTTACAATGACTCCCAAGTCTTTTTCACATTCTGTATGATCAAGCTCTACTTTACCTAGTTTATAAATTCGAGGGATATTTTCATTACCAAGGACTAGTACCTTACACTTGTCCACATTGAACTTCATCTGCCACTTTTCATACCAAGACATTAATTTGTCCAAATCCTCCTGGAGTTCACTGGTACCATACATTTATTAACCCTTAAACTGTCCACACGTAGATCTATCTACGTTCACTCGCGCACTGCTCCGAATATTTTGAAAAAAAAAAAATCGTTTTTTTTTTTTTAAATGAAGAGCGCATTTTTATAAACAGGATAGGCTAAAAAAAATTTTTTAGGGCCAGTACTTACCGAGATATAAGCCCGACAAGTTGGTGCTGGATGCTCACCTGACGGCAACAACAAGTCCTGCCGCTTGCAGAAGTAATGCCGATATACTTTTTTTTCTAGTTTTTATTTTATTTTATACAATTTTTATGTTCTGGTAATTACAATTTATAATAGTTCTTGTGATTTCATAGCCAATCTTTGTTCTAACACTAATATTAGGTACTGAAATAGTACTCAAATAGTCACAATGACACCAACAGGTGAACAATTTCACCTGCCTTGGTCATTTACTATTGTCAATAAATATATACAAAGTATTTATAGGTCCCAGCAATGTTTTAGACATCCTGGAGTATATATGAAACTCCTTGAAGAATGGTGTTATGACAATTGTCAGATAACTACTGATAAGACAGTGACATTGATGAATGAATGTGTGCAAGGAACCCTTGCTTTGTTTTCACTGTCTGTATCTGTCTATCTATCTATCTGCTATCTATCTATCTGTCTGTCTATCTGTCTATCTATCTGTTTATCTATCTGTCTGTCTATCTATCTGTCTATCTATCTGTCTATCTATCTGTCTATCTATGTTTCTATCTATCTGTCTAGCTCGGCTTATCTGTCTTTGTTTGCCTGCCTATGTGTGCCTGGAGTATAATATGAAACTCCTTGACTAATGGTGTTATGACAAGTGTCAGATAACACTGACAGCCCAATGACATTGATGAATGAATGTGCGCAGGGAACCCTCGCTTTGTTTTCACTGTATCTGTCTATCTATCTGTCCATCTGTCTATCTGTCTGTGTCTCTGTCTAGCTCTGCTTATCTGTCTTTCTGTCTTTCTGTCTGCCTGTGTGTGCCTGGAGTATATGAAACTCCTTGAAGAATGGTGTTATGACAAGTGTCAGATAACACTGACAGCCCAATGACATTGATGAATGGGAGCAGGGAACCCTCTCCTTGTTTCCACTGTCTATCTGTCTGTCTGTCTAGCTCTGCTTATCTGTCTTTCTGTCTGCCTGTGTGTGTATCTTTCCGTCTGCCTGTGTGTGTATCTTTCCGTCTGCCTGTGTGTGTGTGTGTCTTTCCGTCTGCTTGTCTCAGTCTGAGTGCGGCTCGTAAGCCAACAGGTATTATACGCGATGCAGAAGTGACATGACAATGTGTATTACTTGCCAGTCATGCGTATTATGTCTTATATATACAAGCATTGTATAGGACTTTGCCTGGAATTTTTGGGTTATCCTAGGTAATTTACACTATGTATAATAACTGTACTTATGTGTACATGTGAGAGAGATATTACAGATATATATACGTATATAGACAGATATAGACAGATACAGAGATATAGGACAGATAGATATAGACAGAGATATAGACAGAGATATAGACAGATATAGACACAGAGACAGCCAAAGCCAGCCTGCCGAATATATAAGAACATAAAAAAGAAGGAACACTGCTGAAGGCCTACTGGCCCATGCAAGGCAGGTCCATGTCACCCCCCAGCTTAGACCAATGACCCACCTAGTCAGGTCACATCCTCTGAAGGAAGGAGCACAGCATCAGACCTAGTAGCACAAGCTAGTCTGGTCCAACTCACACCCACCCACAGCCACTCATGTATTTATCGAACCTATTTTTACTTTCCTCTTATAAGGGGAGTGTTAATGCGACATGACATCAGTGAATCCATGGTGTTTGCCACATTATTTGCTCCAGCTGGCACTCAATTGAACTAGTGCTCCCACAAGGTACTAAGTGGTCCCAGATTTTTTTAATACTGCGCACACTGAGGGCGCAGACCCATTCTCTCATGTCTAGGCGACTCAGGCCAATTGCACTAAATTTGAAGGAATGAAAAATAAAACGTTGATCTACGTTCGGAGCAGTACGCGTACAAACGTATATCTACGTTTGGACAGTTAAAGGGTTAAATAATAGCACCAACCACTCCAAAACTATATCCCCACCTGCTTTTAACATTTCTATCTTTATCCCATCAATCCCAGCTGCCTTACCCCCGTTCATTCTACCCACTGCCTCACGAACTTTCCCCACACTCACAACTGGCTCTTCCACACTCCTACAAGATGTTATTCCTCCTTGCCCTATACACGAAATCACAGCTTCCCTGTCTTCATCAACATTTAACAACTCCTCAAAATATTCCCTCCATCTTTCCGATACCTCTAACTCTCCATTTAATAACTGACATATGTATTTATAATTTTCTAAAAAAGACCCAATACAGTACCTCAATAACATGCATTGCCCTAAAAAACTAAACAGATCACAGCTAAGAGACTAAACAGTCCCTGGCTAACACCCAGCATTCTCAAATCCACTAATATAAAACACCTATATGAAAAACAGTACAGAATGGGTCAAATAACAAGAGACCAAACAAAACATTACTCATCAAACCTAACCAGCCTGATAAAAAGGTAAAAAAAATTGTATTATGAGAACAGATTACATAACTTAAAAGGTGATATGAAAAAGACCTGGAATAACCAATGTAAAAATTCTATGCACATAAAGGGCCCCAGAATCTGGAATTCATTACCAGTAAATATTAAGTTAACCTTGTCGGAAAATCAATTCAAGACTCTTCTCAAAAATCACCTACTCACCCTATACTAAATACTCATACTGTAACAAACTTTCAAACCCAATGTAATTTTATTTAAGATAATCTCAGTTTTATAGTGTCATCCTCCTTAACACTTGTTGCAATTTCATATCATTATATTGTCATTTTAATTAGTATAGTATCATCATTTTGTTAATTTGAAATAAAATATATACAGTAACTAGAAGAAACTCAATAAATTTCTCTAGTATTGTTATTTTACTAGTATAGCATCAACATATTGTAACTTGAAATAAAATATACAACTAGAATAAACTCAACCAATTTCTCTAGTATTGTCTTTTTAATAGTATGTATAATCATATTGTAATTTGAAATAATATATAACTAGAATAAACTCAATCAATTTCTCTAGTATTAAGTACTTAGTGAATAAGTCTTTAGAATAAGCTGCCCCTAATGCCATGGCATGCCAGTGGCTCTCCTTGCATTACAGTTTTATAATTGTAACTACCAATAACTATGTATACTTGTAACTTGCAACGAAATAAAAATATTATAATTATTAAAACCCTATCTGAAATTCTAGGAACTAAAAAGATATCCAGAAACAGAATAATCAAACTAACAAAACTAGATGAACCCCTACTCCCACCAACTGAAACAGCAAACAGACTCAATGTTTTCTTCTCCACCATAGGAAAAGAGCTGGCAAGCAAAATCCCAAGTTCAAACACTCCACCTAACGACTATCTCACTGGCACCTACCCGAATACACTATTCTTAGCTCCGACGAACCCAACAGAAGTCTCACTTGTTATCAATGCATTAAAAAACAAGGCAGGAGATCTAAATAACTTACCACCTTTTACGTATATACAAAAGAGCTTCTCAAGTACTATGACTAATTATTGCAACACTCTTTAACAAATCCATTGAATCCTCCACCTTTCCATCAATACTCAAAATAGTGAGGGTTACTCCCATACATATAGGAGGAGATCAAACAGACCTGAATAACTATAGGCCAATATCTAACTTACCCCTCCCCTCCAAAATCTTTGAAAAATTAATTCATACGCAGATCTATTCCTACCTCATCTCCCACAACATACTCAACCCCTGTCAGTTTGGTTTCAGGCCTAATTAAAACACAAATGATGCTATTATACACATGCTAGAAATAATATACACCGCTCTCGAGAAAAAAGAAATCCCACTGGGAATCTTCATTGATTTACGTAAAGCTTTTGATACAGTTGACCATGATCTGTTACACTTAAAATTATCACACTATGGTATAAGAGGGCACTCCCTCAACTACCTAGTCATACCTTAGCGACAGAAGCCAATATGTGTACACAAATGGAGCTAACTCTTCCACACAAACAATTACAGTTGGTGTCCTGCAGGGAAGTGTTCTTGGCCCACTTCTCTTTCTCATTTACATAAACGACCTACCAAATGCATCTCAACTACTCAAACCCATACTATTTGCAGATGACACTACATACGTCTTCTCTCACCCAAGCCCAGTTATACTAGCCAACACTGTAAATGCTGAATTACAGAAAATATCTACCTGGATGATGACTAACAAGCTTACTCTCAATGTTGATAAAATCTATTTCATTCAGTTTGGGAACAGAGCTACAAATGTTCCACTTAACATAATGATAAACAGATCACTTGTCACAAAACTCACAGAGGGAAAATTCTTAGGAATCCACCTTGACAGTGGCCTCAAATTTCAGACACATATACAACAAATTTCCAAGAAAGTCTCCAAGACCGTAGAAATAATATCCAAAATAAGGTACTATGTTCCACAACCAGCTCTCCTTTAGCTGTATCACTCACTCATTTACCCCTATCTCACCTATGGAATCTGTTCATGGGGCTCAACAACAATAAATCATCTCAGACCATTAATAACACAACAAAAGGCTGCAGTCAGAATGATAACAAATTCCCACTCAAGACAACATACTCCACCAATATTCAAAAGTCAAAACTTACTCACCATACAAGACATCCATACTTTTTACTGTGCCTATTACATACATAGAACACTAAACTCAAATATTAACCCACCACTCAAACTTCTCCTTACCAACCTTAACAGGACACATGAACATAACACAAGGAACAGATCACTCTTCGATGTTCCCCGTGTCCATCTCACACTATGCAAAAACGTAATGCACATTAAAGGCCCAAAAATTTGGAATTCATTACCTATGATTACCAATGAAACCCTGTCTGTACATCAATTCAAAACTCTTCTGAAAAAACACCTACTCACCCAAAACTAAATACACAATACTTAACATTACCTACAAAGTTAATAAATAACATTCCACTGCCTCAAAATATCATTATTCACTGTGTTACTCCACTAGCCTCAAAACCCCTTATATAATTGCTCAAAGAACAATAATTTCTCAAACTTAATCTAGTGCAAATGTTGAAACTTATAACTCATAAATGTATAAACCTGTTATAATTATTGCAACCTAATCTAACTTTGTTTCTACAGCATTACCAAATAAAGAAATCCATTCTCATGTACTCTTGTGCTCCTTGTAACTCATCTAATGACCATATAAACTGTTATTGCTACACAAATATAATTGATTTGATTTGTTTGATCTGATTTAATAAATTGCATTACTACAAATAATAAATTATTATGTTGATATATTATAAAACTGTAATGCTTCAAAATTGTAAAACTATTATGTTTCAAAATTGTTATGTTCAAATTTCATTGCTTAAATACTCAGCTATACTTATATTGTAAATTGTTTACTATAATTTTTACCATTTAGTTGTAAGTTAATTTTAAGTTTGCCCACAATGCTCTGCATATAAGGGGCTTTTGGCATGTACACCCCATTCCTATAACCCATTGTACATCTTTGTATCATGTCACAATAAACTATTATAATACTACTACCACTAGTATTACACCTCACTCTAAGCCTATATATACCCTCTGTGTCCATGCATTATTTGTAACGGCTTGATAAAGCTCCTGGAGAGCGAAACGTTGCCACAATAAAATGTCACATTAGTTGCACTTGTGTCCTTTTACCTAACATATTGTCGGTAATTCTACCAACATTAATACAATAAGGATGTTGTTTAGCACCCAAAACTAAACTTGCTCTACTCCCAAACATAATATAGAAGGTTTTGAAAACTGAGACACTTGTGCAACATCTGGGTATCTTTATTGTAGACGTTTCGCCATGTAAAACATTCCGAATTAAAAGTATGAACTAAAACTTCTCTTAAAGTAATGGTCCTAAAATACAATGTGTTTGAATTAAATAATATAAAAGGCTGCTAACCGCTAAGACACAAACCTCAGAGGTAGAGTCTACTTCCAAATACTCAGAATAATCTTTGGCAGTTTGTCTGAGTATCTCATCTCGCTTATCAGCATCACACTCAATGGACATTTTAACTTCTTCTTCAGGACACCTACAGTTTGCTCACAAGTTCTTTCTTTGTTGGGTTTATAAGGGCCACTGACAGCATAAGCCGTATCGAGCCCGACTTCTCTATGGTAAAAGTTAAGATAAGATTTCTTCGGATTTTTAACCCCCCTGGACCGATCTCCTTAACTAGCTGTCTTTGTAAAATTTTTGAAAGAATGATACTTAACAGACTGTACTATAGAATCAGACACCAACTCTACCCCTCCCTCTATGGGTTCATGAAAGGTAAGAGTGTGCAGAATTGTATCTCCACCTTTCTCACCTCACACATCTCTATCTCTTCTCAGCAGATACATAGTCCTTCCCACCAACTCCATTTCCAAACACGTTTCCAACATTTTTTCTAAGACCTCATTCCGAGTATCCACCTCCACATCCACCACCATCAAGGACATTACCAGTAACAGACAAGAAAAACTTCAATCCACGGCAGGGGTATACACAATCCCTTGTAATGGCTGCAGCAAATTATACGTTGGCGAAACATCCAGAGACCTCCAAACACGCATTTCAGAACACCAGTACGCAGGCAGATCTGACGACTCAAGAAATGCCTGTGTTCAACACCGAAATTTACACAACCATTTAATCAACTACAGAAACGCAAGACTCATCGCCAGAGAAGACAACACGCAATACCGAAGAATCCTGGAATCATCACTTATCTGTATATCCAACAACTTCAACCAGAACAACGGCTTCTACAACATAGCTGAACCTATTGCCAAGAAACTTCTTCAACGCTATCCCACCTAGAACTCAAGAATGGAACACTGCAGGTCCTTTAAGTCACACAATGTTTTTAACTATCACACTACTTTTAAGATTGTCACATGCAGCTTTCTCCACCTGACCCAGCATTCTCCACCTGACTATACCCTATATATAGTCATGTTACTCATTTTCCAGGTAGATCTGTCTGTGACTCGATAAAGCCCACTGCGTGGGCGAAACGTTGTCAATAAAGGAT
The DNA here is from genome assembly GCA_009830355.1 of Cherax destructor. Lineage (NCBI taxonomy): Eukaryota > Metazoa > Arthropoda > Malacostraca > Decapoda > Parastacidae > Cherax > Cherax destructor. The sequence goes on along the minus strand of WNWK01014255.1, from coordinate 1,306 downwards.
CACATTATACTGCTTATGTGTTTATTTTTCCATTGTGTTGGTATTTTATACCATTTATTTCCACTACATGAACTAGCCAAAATGAATATTGGTGGTAGCCTACTCTGCTGGATAATAGGATACCTGTCAAACAGAGTATCCTCTGTCCTCTACCAAGGCTTTAGAAGCGAGTCTAAAGAAATGTCCCTAGGTACACCGCAGGGAGGAGTTCTCAGTCCCATGCTATTTAATATTCTGATTAATGCCCTCCTAAATGCTCTACCAGCCTCACCTAAACATATAGCTATAAGCTATGCTGATGACATCATGATCCATACAACAGGGCATAAAAAGATGAGTTCCGTTCTTAATGAAGTTCAAGCAATTTGTAATCGACTAGGCCTCATAATATCTTCCTCTAAAACAAAGATATTAACAAGCAAACGACATCCCCCACCCATCTATTTGCAGGGTGAAAACATTAGCTACGTTAAAACTTACAGATATCTTGGTGTAGATGTACCCTTTACCAAATCTACTATACCACAACTAAATAAAAAATGCAAAGATAGACTAAATGCTCTTAAAGCTGTTGCTGGCTATAACCCCAACTATGGTGCTAATGTGAGAATCGCGAGAATGATGTACATAGCCTATATTAGGTCCTTAATTGATTATGCTGCTCCCATGTTGATATTAGCTCGAGAAAGTTCTCTCCGACCCTTGGAGTTAATGCAAAATGAAGCTCTCAGAATTATTCTTGGCTGTCCCAAATCTACAAAGGTTCTTAATATGAGGAAGGAGCTTGGTATTACTAGTATCAGTGATAGGATTGTTGAGATTAACACTGTACATGATATTAGAATGTTAAGAAATGAACCAGACACTGTCACAATGAATCTTACTAAATGTCTAGAAGTAAATACTCACAGATCTAAATGGATTGTGAAAACATGCAATTACATTAAGTTTTACAACCTGCATGAATTGTATCACTGTAGGCAACAAGAGCATTTCACCCCTCCATGGAAGATGTGTTCATTTAATATCACATACCTGCAAGTCCCTCCCAAGAAGCTCATTGCTAGTAATCCCTTCCTTAAATCACTTGTTAAAGCAACTGCTCAAGAAGAAATTTATCGCCTAGCTGGTAGTAATAAGTTATCTCAAGTTATATACACTGATGGATCTAAACAGGAGTCTTCTGGCAGGGCTGCATCTGCTCTGGTTGCCACCTCCCTAGTTAAGAACAATAATATTTTTTGGAACTAGGCATAAGAATTAACAACTGGGCGTCTACACTGCAAACTGAATTGTTTGCAATCCT
>WNWK01014254.1:40000-52032 GCA_009830355.1 Cherax destructor | reverse complement strand
AAAAAAATATATATTTTCGTTTGTTTTTGGTCTTCCCGTCCATCGTTAGTAACTACGATGCTCTCTGCTGGTCACTGACCATCCTAAGAAGCTGGAGCCACACTCAGGCAGCCATTTGTTAATTGTTGTTGTTTGATATCTTTATTATGCAGCCCATACCCATGGTGTGGGCGGTAGTCAAAAGATTACAGAGGTACATAATGGGTCCAGGGACTGGACCTCAAAGTTTGATAGCTGAGCAAGTTACAAAGGTAATGAACTCAGATGGTCACAATCATGACAAGTTACAAAGGTATTTGCAGATTACAGAGGTATATATAGGGTCCAGAAACTGGGCCCCAAAGTTTTGATAGCTGAACAAGGTACAATGGTAATGAATTCACTAGTTACAAGGTAATGAATCATGTAAGTAAATTTACTTACGTCTGTACATGGTTGCACTCATGAACAAATTATAAAGCAATGAGCAATCTATTAGTCTACACCCAGCCACAACTGTAATGAGTTATTGGTGCAAATTTTAATTGTTGGGTCACACACACACACATACATATACACATACATATACATATACACACACACACATACACATACACATATACACATACACATACATATACACACACACACATACACACACATACATGTATATACATACACACATACACATACACACATATATACATACACACACACACACACACACGTGGCAATGCATTATTTACAGGAGCAAAGTCAGGGTATTTTTCCAGAATGGTCTGTAATATACCACTGTGGATAAAATACTTTGACATATCTTGAACATTTCTGAGTGAGTAGTCTCTGAATTCATTAATTTTATCGCACTCCAGTACATAATGACGCAGGGTGTGACAATAATCCAACTGGCAAAGTTTACATCTTGTTTGGTCTACATCTGGTGGTGGTGATTTAACCTGCCAAAGATACTTGTAACCCAGCCGGAGGCGGGCGGTAGTGACATCCAAGAGTCTGCTTATTTTGTTGGATGCACCATAGACATGTGGCTCCTCCTGCATGATAGAATGATGATAGATGGACTGACTGGTGTCAAACTCCCTGAGTCTTAAGTCAATAAAATTCAGTTGAAGTTCTTTTCGTATTATTGTTCTAGCCATTTGTTAAGCGATACGATTTTGCTCGGATTTTTAACCCCGGAGGATTAGCCACCCAGGATAACCCAGGGTAGGGAGGGTTAGCCACCCAGGATAACCCAGGGTAGGGAGGGATAGCCACCCAGGATAACCCAGGGTAGGGAGGGTTAGCCACCCAGGATAACCCAGGGTAGGGAGGGTTAGCCACCCAGGATAACCCAGGGTAGGGAGGGTTAGCCACCCAGGATAACCCAGGGTAGGGAGGGTTAGACACCCAGGATAACCCAGGGTAGGGAGGGATAGCCACCAGGATAACCAGGGTAGGGAGGGTTAGCCACCCAGGATAACCCAGGGTAGGGAGGGTTAGCACCCACCCAGGATAACCCAGGGTAAGGAGGATTAGCCACCCAGGATAACCCAGGGTAGGGAGGGTTAGCCACCCAGGATAACCCATGGTAGGGAGGGTTAGCCACCCAGGGTAACCCAGGGTAGGGAGGGTTAGCCACCCAGGATAACCCAGGGTAGGAGGATAGCCACCAGGATAACCCAGGGTAGGGAGGATTAGCCACCCAGAATAACCCAGGGAAGGGAGGGATAGCCACCCAGGATAACCCAGGGTAGGGAGGGTTAGCCACCCAGGATAACCCAGGGTAGGGAGGGTTAGCCACCCAGGATAAACCAGGGTAGGGAGGGTTAGCCACCCAGGATAACCCAGGGTAGGGAGGGTTAGCCACCCAGGATAACCCAGGGTAGGGAGGATAGCCACCCAGGATAACCCAGGGTAGGGAGGGTTAGCCACCCAGGATAACCCAGGGTAGGGAGGGTTAGCAACCCAGGATAACCCAGGGTAAGAAGGATTAGCCACCCAGGATAACCCAGGGTAGGAAGGGTTAGCCACCCAGGATAACCAAGGGTAGGGAGGGTTAGCCACCCAGGGTAACCCAGGGTAGGGAGGGTTAGCCACCCAGGATAACCCAGGGTAGGGAGGGATAGCCACCCAGGATAACCCAGGGTAGGGAGGATTAGCCACCCAGGATAACCCAGGGTAGGGAGGGATAGCCACCCAGGATAACCCAGGGTAGGGAGGGTTAGCCACCCAGGATAACCCAGGGTAGGGAGGGATAGCCACCCAGAATAACCCAGGGTAGGGAGGGATAGCCACCCAGGATAACCCAGGGTAGGGAGGGTTAGCCACCCAGGATAACCCAGGGTAGGGAGGGTTAGCCACCCAGGATAACCCAGGGTAGGGAGGGATAGCCACCCAGGATAACCCAGGGTAGGGAGGAATAGCCACCCAGGATAACCTAGGGTAGGGAGGATTAGCCACCAGGATAACCCAGGGTAGGGAGGATTAGCCACCCAGGATAACCCAGGGTAGGAGGGTTAGCCACCCAGGATAACCCAGGGTAGGGAGGGTTAGCCACCCAGGATAACCCAGGGTAGGGAGGGTTAGCCACCCAGGATAACCCAAGGTAGGGAGGATAGCCACCCAGGATAACCCAGGGTAGGGAGGGATAGCCACCCAGGATAACCCAGGGTAGGGAGGGTTAGCCACCCAGGATAACCCAGGGTAGGGAGGGTTAGCCACCCAGGATAACCCAGGGTAGGGAGGGATAGCCACCCAGGATAACCCAGGGTAGGGAGGGATAGCCACCCAGGATAACCCAAGGTAGGGAGGATTAGCCACCCAGGATAACCCAGGGTAGGGAGGATTAGCCACCCAGGATAACCCAGGGTAGAGAGGGATAGCCACCCAGGATAACCCAGGGTAGGGAGGATTAGCCACCCAGGATAACCCAGGGTAGGGAGGATTAGCCAACCAGGATAACCCAGGGTAGGGAGGGATAGCCACCCAGGATAGGGAGAGTTAGCCACCCAGGATAACCCAGGGTAGGGAGGGATAGCCACCCAGGATAGGGAGAGTTAGCCACCCAGGATAACCCAGGATAGGGAGAGTTAGCCACCCAGGATAGGGAGAGTTAGCCACCCAGGATAACCCAGGGTAGGGAGGATAAGCCACCCAGGATAACCCAGGGTAGGGAGGATTAGCCACCCAGGATAACCCAGGGTAGGGAGGGATAGCCACCCAGGATAAGGAGAGTTAGCCACCCAGGATAACCCAGGGTAGGGAGGGATAGCCACCCAGGATAGGGAGAGTTAGCCACCCAGGATAACCCAGGATAGGGAGGGATAGCCACCCAGGATAGGGAGAGTTAGCCACCCAGGATAACCCAGGGTAGGGAGGATTAGCCACCCAGGATAACCTAGGGTAGGAGGATTAGCCACCCAGGATAACCCAGGGTAGGGAGGGATAGCCACCCAGGATAGGGAAGTTAGCCACCCAGGATAACCCAGGGTAGGGAGGGATAGCCACCCAGGATAGGGAAGTTAGCCACCAAGGATAACCCAGGGTAGGGAGGATAGCCACCCAGGATAGGGAGAGTTAGCCACCCAGGATAACCCAGGGTAGGAGGATTAGCCACCCAGGATAACCCAGGGTAGGGAGGGTTAGCCACCCAGGATAACCCAGGGTAGGGAGGGATAGCCACCCAGGGTAGGGAGAGCTAGCCACCCAGGATAACCCAGGGTAGGGAGGATTAGCCACCCAGGATAACCCAGGGTAGGGAGGGTAAGCCACCCAGGATAACCCAGAGTAGGGAGGGATAGCCACCCAGGGTAGGGAGAGTTAGCCACCCAGGATAACCCAGGGTAGGGAGGATTAGCCACCCAGGATAACCCAGGGTAGGGAGGGTTAGCCACCCAGGATAACCCAGGGTAGGGAGGGATAGCCACCCAGGGTAGGGAGGGTTAGCCACCCAGGATAACCCAGGGTTTGGAGGATTAGCCACCCAGGATACCCCAGGGTAGGGAGGGTTAGCCACCCAGGATAACCCAGGGTAGGGAGGGTTAGCCACCCAGGATAACCCAGGGTAGGGAGGATTAGCCACCCAGGATAACCCAGGGTAGGGAGGGATAGCCACCCAGGGTAGGGAGAGTTAGCCACCCAGGATAACCCAGGGTAGGGAGGGTTAGCCACCCAGGATAACCCAGGGTAGGGAGGGATAGCCACCCAGGGTAGGGAGGGTTAGCCACCCAGGATAACCCAGGGTAGGGAGGGTTAGCCACCCAGGATAACCCAGGGTAGGGAGGGTTAGCCACCCAGGATAACAAAGGGTAGGGAGGGTTAGCCACCCAGGGTAGGGAGGGTTAGCCACCCAGGGTAGGGAGGGTTAGCCACCCAGGGTAGGGAGGGTTAGCCACCCAGGGTAGGACTCGCAGCAATGGCTTTAAGTTGGATAAATTCAGATTCAGGAAGGATATAGGAAAGCATTGGTTTGGTAATAGAGTTGTGGATGAGTGGAACAAACTTCCGAGTACAGTTATAGAGGCTAAACCGTTGTGTAGTTTTAAAAATAGGCTAGATAAATATATGAAAATTAGACACATGTGCGACATCTGGGTATCTTTATTGTAGACGTTTCGCCATCCAGTGGCTTTATCAATACACATTCTAGGACATAACTTGGAGACAGTAGAACTATATATAAAAGATGAGGTAATCAGTGCCTCAGCCTTGGAGTTGGTGTGAACAGCACCGAAGGTGTGGAGGTTCTGAAGAACAGTCAAGGAGGCTGAAAGGGACGGGTAGCAGACGAGGACATAGACACTGGTAGGCGGGATTCCCCAGTGGAAGTAGGTCATAGCCAAGGGATGGGTTAGTGGTAGTTGTAGAAGTCGTGAAGAAGGTTATTTAGATGTCCTCTGAACCAAGATTCCATGATGTTGCAGTGTCTGACAAGTTGTTCATGATAAATATATGAGTGGGTGCAGGTGGGTGTGAGTTGGTCCTGACTAGCTTGTGCTACTAGGTCAGATGCCGTGCTCCTTCCTTAAGTGACTGTAACCTGACCTGGCTGGGTCGGGGCATTGGCTTAAGCCGGTAGGAGACTTGGACCTGCCTCGCATGGGCCAGTAGGCTTGCTGCAGTATTCCTGCTTTCTTATGTTCTTATGTTGTCCCGCAGGATGCGACCCACACCAGTCCACTAACACCCAGGTACCTACTTATTGCTAGGTGAACGGGGACAACAGCTGTAAGGAAACAGGACAAATGTTTCCATCCTTGGCGGGGATCGAACCTCGGACACAGTGTGTGAGGCGAGAGCGTTGCCAACCAGGCCACGGAACACCCGAAAGCAATAGCTCTGTTTTAGTCACAAAGCTAAGTCTTATGAGTTATGGGAAGAGACTAAAGGAAACGATCTCGGTGACATTACAGGATATAGGCTATAGAAAAAAGTTAGGTAGGTTTTGACCAGAGGTTTGGTAAGATGGGGCATGATAATGACAGAAAATGCTCAAAATTTTTGATAGGGTGGCCAGAAATAGACTGTTAGAGAGGCAGGAAACCGGTACATGAGGGCACAGTTGGAAGTTAAAGAAACATGAATTACAGAGGTGGCAGGGAGTATTTCTTCACCCCCAGGGTGGCCAAGAAGTGGAATTACCTGGATAAAGAAATTACAGAAGCAGGCTTCATATATAGTTTTGATAATACGTGTAATAGAGTTCAGAAAGCTATTAACAGTGAACCCAGTAATGACCAATTAATAAACAGGGACAGGAGCTGAGACTCGACCCCTGCAACCAGCAGGGAGAGACAGCAAGGGATGTAAAGCAGAGACTAGTGTACCTGACCAGCATATCACACAGTAACGGGGAGAATAATATAGACTAGCTGGCCACCAGTCACTCAGCACACAATGCCAACATATCTTCAATACTGAGATTTAAGTAAGTTTATTTTAGATACAGGTACACATAAGTACAATTATCATACCTAGTAACATGTGTAAATTACTTAGGATAACCAAAAAAAAGTCAGACATTGCCACTGGGGTCCATGTAATATCTTATTACTGGCTATCTAGGGTCAGAGTAGAGATAAAGATAGGTGAACTGAATGTTCCTAGACTGGAAAAAAGGAATCTGATAAGAACATAAGAAAGAAGGAACATTGCAGCAGGCCTACTGGCCCATGTGAGTATGTCAGTGTATATCCTACATATGTATTATTTATTTCAGTTTATATTCACTTCTCAGAGTATGTACATTACGATAAACACTCGGTGTATATTGACAAACTTTCAGTGTATATGTATATATATATAATATATATATATATATATATATATATATATATATATATATATATATATATATATATATATATATATATGTATATATATATATGTATATATGTATGTATATATATATATATATATATATATATATATATATATATATATATATATATATATATACATGGACTCATCTCACAAATGTCACAGGTAATGTTATTACAATATTATGCAGTATATTGCAACATTGTAAACACAATGTTTGCCAGCTGTTGTTTGTGAGAAGAAATGATTGATGGGAGCTCTCTCCCTCCCTTCTCTCTCTCTCTCTCTCTCTCTCTCTCTCTCTCTCTCTCTCTCTCTCTCACCAAGCACTAGTTATCAGTTTGCCGCTACCAACAATGGGAGTTTTTTCACCGTATGAGTCCACATGAATAAGTTTTGCCCCCCATGCCCGCCCATCTTACAAGTCTTGCAGTGCCTCGCCACCTACTGTCTCAGACAACACTCACCTACCAAAACTTTGAGATTGGATAGTATATGTCTAAAAAGCAGCCTAGCTGGTTGAAACAGTATATGCAAATAAGCGACGTCCTCCACGTCCTCTCTCACTCCTGGCAACAGCGGTGTCTGAAACCAGCCATTTGAGACCTGTTTTCAGCTTTCTATTCTCGTCCTTTCCTGTTTTTTTTTTTTTTGGGGGGGGGGGGTTGGTCGCTCTTGATAAACCTTGTTTGTGTTGCCAAGCTTATTTGTTTAACCATTGTTCTTATTATGTCTCTGGAACACAAGGTAAATGATAAAACCGGTTTTATACCTCATTTATTTTTTCAAATCCTGGAATTAATTGAGTGAAGGCAATATGTATCATTGCTTATCAAAAAATGGAAGGTATGGGATTATGATGGAGTTTTATTTGTAAGGAAACAACAGGTGTGTTTGACCCGGGATTTATCTGAAGGTTACTTGAAGACAGTGTTAGTAAGGAAGTAATTAAGTTTATTTAGGTATAGGTACACGTATGTACAATTATTATACCTAGTAATATATGTGTGAATTACTTAGGATAATCCACAAAAAATCTGGAAACGTGATTTCTTTCCAATGTTTTTTTTTTTAGGGTCATACAGATTCTAGTATGACCTGCAAGGAATGAGAATAAGAAAGAGAAATGGGGAGAGTACCCTGCCTTGAGGGACACTACTTTTCACTTTGCATTCTGTTTATTGGAAAGTTAAAATTAATTGCTTTATTTTTTGTTCCCTCTGTCTCTATGATTCATTCATATTGAGTTCAGTATTTTCCATTTCTTTATGTGTTTCTTTTTGTTGTTAAGATAGTCTGGAGCATTTGGGGCAGCTGGCCTCCAGCAGCAACAGCCTAGTTAACCAGGCTAGCACCAGACGAACCTGGCCCAGGACCCGCTCCAAGAATAGTAAGAGAGGGTAATATGTCTTCCAAACTTACATAATTTCTTTATCCTTCGTGGTCTCTGCTCTGAGCATACTTTTTTATGTAAAACACATCGTTACAGTTATATAATAAATATATAAAAGAGACTTTCAACAGGTGCAACACAATATACTAGCCAGGTGTACCTACTCACCCCACCCTGGAAGACCACCCCACCCTGGAAGACCACCCCACCCTGGAAGACCCCCCCACCCTGGAAGACCACCCCACCCTGGAAGACCACCCCACCCAGGAAGACCACCCCACCCTGGTAGACCACCCCTCCCTGGAAGACCACCCCACCATGGAAGACCACCCCACCCTGGAAGACCACCCCACCCAGGAAGACCACCCCACCCTGGTAGACCACCCCACCCTGGAAGACCACCCCACCCTGGAAGACCACCCCACCCTGGAAGACCACCCCACCCTGGTAGACCACCCCACCCTGGAAGACCACCCCACCCTGGAAGACCACCCCACCCTGGAAGACCACCCCACCCTGGTAGACCACCCCACCCTGGAAGACCACCCCACCCTGGAAAACCACCCCACCCTGGTAGACCACCCCACCCTGGAAGACCACCCCACCCTGGAAGACCACCCCACCCTGGAAGACCACCCCACCCTGGTAGACCACCCCACCCTGGAAGACCACCCCACCCTGGAAGACCACCCCACCCTGGAAGACCACCCCACCCTGGAAGACCAACCCACCCTGCACTTACATTATATTGAATAAAGTAGTTAGGTAATAGGTTGGTAGACAGCAACCACCCAGGGAGGTAGTACCATCCTGCCAGGTGACTGTGAAACAGAAACCTGAAACTGTTTTACATGATGGTAGGATTGCTGGTGTCTTTTTTCTGTCTCATAAACATGCAAGATTTCAGGTACGTCTTGCTACTTCTACTTACACTTAGGTCACACTACGCAAACATGTACACGTTTATGTATACACACTCATCTGAGTTTTCTTTGATTTTATCTTAATAGTTCTTGTTCTTATTGCTTTTTCCCTTTCATATCCATGGGGAAGTGGAATAAGAATCTTTCCTCCGTAAGCCATGCGTGTTGTAAAAGTCAACTAAAATGCCGGAAACAATGGGCTAGTAACCCCTTTTCCTGTATAGCTTACTAAAAAGAAGAAGAAAACCGTCAAAGTGGGATGTTTGAATGTGCGTGGATATTGTGCGAATGATAAGAAAGAGATGATTGTAGATGTTATGAATGAAAAGAAGCTGGATGTCCTGGCTTTAAGTGAGACAAAGCTGAAGGGGGTAGGAGAGTTTCAGTGGGGAGAAATAAATGGGATTAGATCAGGGGTTTCAAATAGAGTTAGAGCTAAAGAAGGAGTGGCAATAATGTTGAATAATCAGTTATGGCAGGTAAAGAAGGAATATAAATGTATAAATTCAAGGATTATGTGGAGTAAAATAAAGGTTGTATGTGAAAAGTGGGTTATAGTAAGTGTTTATGCACCTGGAGAAGAGAGAAATGTAGAGGAGAGAGAGATTTTGGGAAATGTTGAGTGAGTGTGTGGGGAGTTTTGAACCAAGTGAGAGAGTAATTGTGGTTGGGGATCTTAATGCTAAAGTGGGTAAAAATGTTGTGGATGGAGTAGTAGGTAAATTTGGGGTGCCAGGGGTAAATGTAAATGGGGAGCCATTAATTGAGCTATGTGTAGAAAGAGGTTTAGTAATAAGTAATACATATTTTATGAAAAAGAGGATAAATAAATATACAAGGTATGATATAGCACGTAAGGAAAGTAGTTTGTTGGATTATGTATTGGTGGATAAAAGGTTGATGAGTAGGCTTCAGGATGTACATGTTTATAGAGGGGAAACGGATATATCAGATCATTATTTGGTTTAGCTACAGTTAGAGTAAAAGGTAGATGGGACAAAAGAAAATGGCAACAGCAAGTAAGAGAGAGGTAAAAGTGTATAAACTAAGGGAGGAGGAAGTTAGGGTGAGATATAAGCAACTATTGGCAGAAAGGTGGGCTAGTGCAAGTAGGAGTACTGGGGGGGTTGAAGAGAGTTGGGATAGTTTTAAAAATGCAGTATTAGAATGTGGGGCAGAAGTTTGTGGCTATAGGAGGGTGGGTGCAGGAGGAAAGAGGAGTGAGTGGTGGAATGAAGAAGTAAAGGGTGTGATAAAAGAGAAAAAGGTAGCTTATGAGAGGTTTTTACAAAACAGAAGTGTTAATAGAAGAGCAGAGTATATGGAGAGTAAAAGAAAGGTGAAGAGAGTGGTGAGAGAGTGCAAAAGAAGAGCGGATGAAAGAATGGGAGAGGCTCTGTCAAGAAATTTTGCTGAAAACAAGAAATGTTTTTGGAGTGATATAGTGCTGGAGTGGTTGGTATTTTTGTTTAATAAATGTATGAAAGAGGGGAAGGTACCTAGGGATTGGCAGAGAGCATGTATAGTTCCTTTATATAAAGGGAAGGGGGATAAAAGAGAGTGTAAAAATTATAGGGGAATAAGTTTACTGAGTATACCAGGTAAAGTGTATGGCAGGGTTATTATTGAAAGAATTAGAGGTAAGACAGAGAGTAGGATTGCAGATGAGCAAGGAGGCTTTAGAGTGGGTAGGGGATGTGTAGATCAAGTGTTTACAGTGAAGCATATATGTGAACAGTATTTAGATAAAGGTAGAGAAGTTTTTATTGCATTTATGGATTTAGAAAAGGCATATGATAGAGTGGATAGGGGAGCAATGTGGCAAATGTTGCAAGTGTATGGAATAGGTAGTAAGTTACTGAAGGCTGTAAAGAGTTTTTATGAGGATAGTGAGGCGCAGGTTAGGGTGTGTAGGAGAGAGGGAGATTATTTCCCGGTAAAAGTAGGTCTTAGACAGGGATGTGTAATGTCACCATGGTTGTTTAATATATTTATAGATGGGGTTGTAAAAGAAGTAAATGCTAGGGTGTTGGGGAGAGGGGTGGGATTAAATTATGGAGAATTAAATGCAAAATGGGAGTTGACACAGTTACTTTTTGCTGATGATACTGTGCTTATGGGAGATTCTAAAGAAAAGTTGCAAAGGTTAGTGGACGAGTTTGGGAGAGCGTGTAAAGGTAGAAAGTTAAAAGTGAACATAGATAAGAGTAAGGTGATGAGGGTATCAAATGATTTAAATAAAGAAAAATTGGATATCACATTGGAGAGAGGGATTATGGAAGAAGTAAATGTTTTCAGATATTTGGGAGTTGACGTGTCAGCGGATGGGTTTATGAAGGATGAGGTTAACCATAGAATTGATGAAGGAAAAAAGGTGAGTGGTGCATTGAGGTATCTGTGGAGACAAAAAACGTTATCCATGGAGGCAAAGAAGGGAATGTACGAAAGTGTAGTGGTACCAACACTCTTATATGGGTGTGAAGCATGGGTTGCAAATGCTGCAACGAGGAGGAGGCTGGAGGCAGTGGAGATGTCCTGTCTAAGGGCAATGTGTGGTGTAAATATTATGCAGAAAATTCGGAATGTGGAAATTAGGAGAAGGTGTGGAGTTACTAAAAGTATTTGTCAGAGGGCTTAAGAAGGGTTGTTGAGGTGGTTTGGTCATTTAGAGAGAATGGATCAAAGTAGAATGACTTGGAGAGCGTATAAATCTGTAGGGGAAGGAAGGCGGGGTAGGGGTCGTCCTAGAAAAGGTTGGAGGGAAGGGGTAAAGGAGGTTTTGTGGGCGAGGGGCTTGGACTTCCAGCAAGCATGTGTGAGCGTGTTAGATAGGAGTGAATGGAGACGAATGGTTTTTGGGACATGACGATCTGTTGGAGTGTGATCAGGGTAACATTTTGTGAAGGGATTCAGGGAAACCAGTTAATTGATTTAGTTGGACTTGAGTCCTGGAAATGGGAAGTACAATGCCTGCACTTTAAAGGAGGGGTCTGGGATAGTGACAGCTGGGAGGGACTATTCTCAGCTGTCGTATCTGAGCTCCTCTGCAAAGACAGTGATTATGTATGAGTGTGGTGAAAGTGTTGAATGATGATGAAAGTATTTTCTTTTGGGGATTTTCTTTCTTTTGGGTCACCCTGCCTCGGTGGGAGACCCGACTTGTTGAAAAAAAAAAAAAAAAAAAAAACATTGTTTATAACACTTACAATATTAATGGTACAGTGTATGAGCATACTTACAGTGCCACTAAGTTCATTTTCTCCAGCCACTGGTTCGAATCCCAGTTACTCAAACGTGATCCCAATCGATATTTTTATTGCTGAAGTTCAATTTTCTTGAGGATACCATCATGTATGTTTATATTCTGCTCAAGACCTGAGTGCTTCTTGGTTTGAACTTCGATTAATTGTGATCTGAAT
>WNWK01014254.1:0-35000 GCA_009830355.1 Cherax destructor | reverse complement strand
AGTAACAACAGTAGTAACAACAGTAGTAACAACAACCGTAGTAACAACAACAGTAGTAACAACAACAGTAACAACAACAGTAGTAGCAACAACAGTAGTAACAACAACAGTAGCAACAACAGTAGTAACAGTAGCAACAACAAGAAACAACAGCAACAACAGTAGTAACAACAGTAGCAACAACAGTAGTAACAGTAACAACAACAGTAGTAACAGTAACAACAACAGTAGTAACAGTAACAACAACAGTAGTAACAGTAACAACAACAGTAGTAACAGTAGCAACAACAGTAGTAACAGTAACAACAACAGTAGTAACAGTAACAACAACAGTAGTAACAGTAACAACAGTAGTAACAGTAACAACAGTACTAACAGTAACAACAGTAGTAACAGTAACAGTAGTAACAACAGTAACAACAGTAGTAACAACAGTAACAACAACAGTAGTAACAACAGTAACAACAACAGTAGTAACAACAGTAGCAACAACAGTAGTAACAGTATCAACAGCAGTAACAACAACAGTAGTAACAACAGTAACAACAACAGTAACAACAGTAGTAACAACAGTAACAACAACAGTAGCAACAACAGTAACAACAACAGTAACAACAACAGTAGTTACAACAACAGTAACAACAACAGTAGTAGCAACAACAGTAGTAACAACAACAGTAGCAACAACAGTAGTAACAGTAGCAACAACAAGAAACAACAGCAACAACAGTAGTAACAACAGTAGCAACAACAGTAGTAACAGTAACAACAGTAGTAACAGTAACAACAACAATAGTAACAGTAACAACAACAGTAGTAACAGTAACAACAACAGTAGTAACAGTAACAACAGTAGTAACAGTAACAACAACAGTAGTAACAGTAACAACAACAGTAGTAACAGTAACAACAACAGTAGTAACAGTAACAACAACAGTAGTAACAGTAGCAACAACAGTAGTAACAGTAACAACAACAGTAGTAACAGTAACAACAACAGTAGTAACAGTAACAACAGTAGTAACAGTAACAACAGTACTAACAGTAACAACAGTAGTAACAGTAACAGTAGTAACAACAGTAACAACAGTAGTAACAACAGTAACAACAACAGTAGTAACAACAGTAACAACAACAGTAGTAACAACAGTAGCAACAACAGTAGTAACAGTATCAACAGCAGTAACAACAACAGTAGTAACAACAGTAACAACAGTAACAACAGTAGTAACAACAGTAACAACAACAGTAGCAACAACAGTAACAACAACAGTAGCAACAACAGTAGCAACAACAGTAACAACAACAGTAGCAACAACAGTAACAACAACAGTAGCAACAGTAGCAACAACAGTAACAACAACAGTAGCAACAACAGTAACAACAACAGTAACAACAACAGTAACAACAACAGTAACAACCACAGTAGCAACAACAGTAACAACAACAGTAGCAACAATAGTAACAACAACAGTAGCAACAGTATCAACAACAGTAGCAACAACAGTAGCAACAACAGTAACAACAACAGTAACAACAGTAGCAACAACAGTAACAACAACAGTAGCAACAACAGTAACAACAACAGTAGCAACAGTAGCAACAACAGTAGCAACAGTAGCAACAACAGTAGCACCAACAGTAACAACAACAGTAGCAACAACAGTAACAACAACAGTAGCAACAACAGTAGCAACAACAGTAACAACAACAGTAGCAACAGTATCAACAACAGTAACAACAACAGTAGTAACAACAGTAGCAACAACAGTAACAACAACAGTAGCAACAACAGTAACAACCACAGTAGCAACAACAGTAACAACAACAGTAGCAACAACAGTAACAACAACAGTAGCAACAGTAGCAACAACAGTAGCAACAACAGTAACAACAACAGTAGCAACAGTATCAACAACAGTAGCAACAACAGTAGCAACAACAGTAACAACAACAGTAACAACAACAGTAGCAACAACAGTAACAACAACAGTAGCAACAACAGTAACAACAACAGTAGCAACAACAGTAACAACAACAGTAGCAACAGTAGCAACAACAGTAACAACAGACATACACTGCCACAATACTCAGGAATCTTCCGCTGTACAGTAACTTTGGTGTGTGGAACTTTCCACACCTCCTCCTCCCATCCACAACACTGATTTGTATCACGTACAGTGTGATTTGTATCACGTACAGTGTGATTTGTATGACGTACAGTGTGATTTGTATAACGTACAGTGTGATTTGTATGACGTACAGTGTGATTTATATGATTTTCACTGATTTGTATGATTTACAGAGCATCTTATGTGATGTAGTGTGATTTGTATGGTTTGCAGTCTCGAACAATTTGCTACTGTGTTTACCTTTAGTTTTGCGTTGATGTTTCGAACAAAGTTCTCGAAACGTTGTCACGTTTATTATGTAACCGAGGGTCACTATAGTTGTCACTTGTGTTCATGCAGTTCAGGGAGGCGTAACCGAGGGTCACTATAGTTGTCACTTGTGTTCATGCAGTTTATGGAGGCGCAGCAACACTCACCTCCCGATACACACTTAATAACACTTACCACCAGCAAGGATTCACTGGTGTGGCTCATAAGAACACAGGAAAGAAGCAGCAGGCTTACTGGCCTAAGCTAGGCAGGTCCAAGTCACCTACTGGTCTGAACTAGGCACGTCCAAGTCACCTACTGGTCTGAACTAGGCAGGTCCAAGTCACCTACTGGTCTGAACTAGGCAGGTCCAAGTCACCTACTGGTCTGAACTAGGCAGGTCCAAGTTATCTACTGGTCTGAGCTTTTTTTTTTTTTTATATTTTATTTAAACCATTACAGATACATAAACTATTATCAATACATATATCACAATCTTACAGACATATATTACAATACCATTATCAATACCTTAATCCCAGTCCGCCTCATGACACTATACAATATTTTCCTTACACAACCTGCACGCCATACTGCTAATTACATAGGTGATACCCATCTTTGACTTAATGAAGCCAGAATATCCCAAAAACACAAATTATATCCTACTTTCCAAATCCCCAAAAACCCCTAACCAATCCCAAATCATCATTACATTATCCTAAAATACCATAAATGTCTGTGGCATTAATTACCACACAAACTAATATTGAAACAGAATACATCTTGTTCTGAAAATCCTCCCCCATACACCCCTCCAGTATTTCCCCTACAGTACACAATACATAATATCCCTACATACACAACATCATGATTACTAAACACCATACAAATAAGTGTTTTTGGCAAACCATACATGCTTCATCAGTGCTTATAAAACCAGGCCCCACAAAGACCTGAAAACATAACCCTAACCATATATATAACATTATATATGAAAGTCAAATAAAAAAACTACAGATACTTCCAGCTTGGCCTGTAACCTTCGTACAACATATTTTGATCATTCAAGCAAATCGTCCATAGGTACAACACATAAACCCTATGTATTGTGCATCTCAGGTGACATACCCGATCGTCATAGGCCTCATGAGCCCCATATCTGCTCGCCACCATCATTCTAAATGCACTAATAAAATAAAGTAATAATATATATTTTTTGTTGTTTGGACTGATCAATCCTACCTCCTATTAAGCTCAGATCCATCCCCAGGCTACCACCCAGCCAGAAGGGAAAACCACACACTTTACCTTCCCACCTGACCATACTCAATCTAACACCCAACCCCCTGATCATATAACATAGGAAATCTTCACCTAAAACACCCCCACCCCCCCTAAGCCTAAACCCCCCTCCCACATCACCGTCTAAGATCTACCCCCCTCCTTGCCCTTACAACTCCCTTAAACTCCCTATTGACATGTCCCTATATTCCTTTACAAAGGACCTCTCCCAATCCCTACCATACACCTCCCTATTCCTACACTTGGTCCTATACATACCTGCTCCCAAAGCGCTGACCCGACGGTACCCACGCAAATCCCTAACTGCCCATGAAATGAAAATGAAATCTAAAATCATGTACGAAATCCCCCTGCATATAACTGACTCCACACCACCCAAATCTAAACACAAGGCCCTTAAGGGAGACATTCTCCCTCCTCCTACTAACATCAATACCTTCCCCAACCAATCCCTCACTGAACACAAACCCTCGCAAAAGTACACTACATGATATGCTGTTTCCAAGCCACCACATGTGGCACATATCCCATCCCCAACCAACCCCATCACATGCAACTGTTCCCTGGATGCCAAAATGCCCTGATAAAAGCGATAACTCGTATCCCTTACCTTTGGGTGTACCCTTAATTTCCCAAACCACTTCCAAATGAAATCCCAATTATACAGAGGCCAAGCCTCATAACCCCTCACCTCCCCACCACCCATACCAATCCGATCTAACTTTCGCACCTTACACCTATGTGGATCTGTCATTATTAACATCGCTCTCAGCATCGCCTCACAATGCAAAACATCCCCTCCAACCCACCACCTTCGTACCTCTCTCATAACTAAACCCACCCGCTTCCCTCGTTCCCCTCCCCTTGTCAGGTATTCATTCCGTACAAACACACTTTTAACCTATTCCGTAAAGGCACCAATCCTACCCCACCCCTACGGACCCCTAATTCTACTATCTCTCTACACAGCCAATGTCTTCCCTGTCCCCACACAAAATCCAACACCCTTTTCAACAAACGCTTCACATCTACCTCTACTAATGGATACACCACAGCCCTGAACCATAACTTAGGATATACCAAGGTATTCACAACCACTGCCCTCTGTAATAAAGTGGCCTCCCCCACTCCCCAACCATTCATTCTAGCTAACGCCCTATCCACCACAATCTGCGAGTTTACCCTACGTGCCTCCACCGCATCTGCACAAAAAGTAATGCCACAAATAGTTATGTTATTCACGAAAGTCCAACCCTCTCTTACTCCCAACGTCCCCCCCACCCATTCCCCTACCTCCAACAATTTCGATTTTCCCTATTCACCTTCATCCCTGTTACTTCCCAAAATATTCCACTAACTTATTCACTCCTTCCAACTGCCTCTCCTCTGTAACCAAAATCGTTGTATCATCTACATACCCCAGAATGCAATCTACCTCCCCACCCTTTCTACTCTATCCCTTAACTGTTCCTCTACCAATCTATAGAAAGGATCCTGTAGCAAAGCAAACAGAATCTGAGAGAGTGGACAACCTTGCCGTAATCCTCTATGCATACCAACCCCATTACTCAACCTCCCATTTATTTGAACTTTCATCAAAGCCCCATCATACAAAGTCCTAACCCAGTCCACCACTGCCGACCCAAAACCCCCTGCCTTAACATGATTTCCCTTAACATAACCCTATCTACCCTATCATATGCACTTTGCCAATCTATTCCCAAGACCCCTCCCTTTTGCGACTCCTTTATAAATTGCCTAATCTGCCTATGCCCCGTTCTAATACTCCTCCCCGGCACCCCCAGTTGACCCCTATGCAAACAACTCTTTAGCCCCGACTTTATCCTATTTGCCAATACCTTCGCGAAGATTTTATAATCTGTTGTCATTAAAGCTATGCTGCGATAATCCTGTAGGCCCACCTTTGCCCCTGACTTCTCCACCAACACTATAACCCCTGTTCGCATCGACTTCCCCATTTGTTCACCCCTTCTTAATTCATTCATGAGCCGAACTAAAACGTCCTTCAAAACCTGCCAATGCGAAACATAAAAATCTTCTGGTAACCCATCGATTCCTGGAGATTTCCTCAAATTTAAACATTTCACCACCTCCCATACCTCCTCTTCTGTAATCCTCGCCTCAAACATGTTTCTCTCCTCAACCCCAATAAAACTATGAATTCCCCTCAATATCCCTTTTTTCACCTCCAATGAACCCTCCTGAGCCGCGAATTTTTCTCTGAACCAAACTTCCGCATACCCCACCATACCTTCCGTCGTCTGTAGGATACTACCCACCTGATACCCTCCCCCCTCCTTATCCCCCTTCAACGACTCTATCAACATCCGTTTCCTCCTCGACTGAAAATTCCTCAGGACCACCCGCGACACCTTATTCCCCCACAATACATCCTCCATTCCACTCCTCACCCTTAATGCCTGAAACCGTTCTAACTGTATTTCCTTCAACTTATCTCATAATTCCTGAACTTCACCTTCATGCCTACCATCCCAAGCCCCTCCTAAATACCCTTCTAACAACCCCTCCAGGTACCTCTGATAACCAAACCTCATCCTCATGTCCTCCCTCCCTACCCTCCCATAAACTTTTTTTATTTCTTCCTTACCTACCTCATTCCACCATTTCACCACACTTCCTTGCATCCTCCTCCCCTCCCCCCACAAAGACCCCCACCACCCCTGAAAAAACTCCTCCCCCCCCTCTCTACCCAGCAAAGCTATATTCAGCTTCCAAAACCCTTTAAAAACACGAACTACCCCCTCCCATACCCCTTCAAACAATACACCTCGGTGGTCCGAAAACCCAAAATCCACATACTGCACTCTCTTAATTTCCACTACCCGAGACGTGTAGATCCTATCCAACCTCGACGCATAATTATGCCGAAAATACGTGAATTCGGCCATACCCCTCCCTCTATCTACCACATCTACCAGACCCGCTGCCCCCAAAACATTCCTAAGGGATTCTAAAACACTCCCCTCACCTCTCGGCTCCACGTCCCTAATCCTTATCACACTATTCCAATCCCCCCTACTATCACCACATTTGCTAAACCCCTCAAACTATACGTCAAATCAGTATTAACAAAATCATTCTTAACCCTCCTATTTGTTACCGCAGGCATGTACACCCCTACTAAACTAACCTGCAACCCTCCCCACACCCCATCTACCCTCACTACTCTAAAACCTACCACTTCCCATGAGGACAAGTGAAAAGGGCTACCCTCCCTGATTCCCACCAGAACCCCACCTTTTAGAGCCCCTGCATCACTAGCATACACCTTATAACCCTTAAGGACTATCTCCCTACCCCTTCTATAATTATGTTCCTGGATAAATATCACATCTACATCCCATCTCAACAATGACACTGCTACCCAATCACGTTTGGCCTCATTCCTGAGGCCATTAACATTGAACGTTAAACACCTGAATAATACGCGGGTGGTTTTCCCTTCTGCTTCGCTGATCTTATTTCACTCTTGACATATGGCCTCCCATCTCTTAACTTTCCCTCATTCTTCATCATTTTTCCAAAACCATCCTCCTTCCCTTTATGCCCTTTTCTTTGAGCCACCTCTGACCACAGCTTCTTGCCAATCCTCTGCCCTGCTGTCAAAACCTCATCATCTGAATCCACCCCTGCCCGCTTCCTAGCCCCCCCTTTATCACCTAATACCTCCATCTCCTCCTCCTCCCTATGCACCTCCACCTCCACCACCGAGATCTCTCTACTGAGTCCCATGCCTTGCACCTCAAGCACTGGCGGCTGACACTCCACCGCCTCACCTGCTATGGAGTCTCCTTCTTGCTCCCCGAGAGTCTCACCCCGTCGGTCCGACAGGAGTGATGTATCACCTTCCAAAAATGCATTTAAATCCTCCAACAGGCCCGACTCCACCTGACACACCTTCTCCTCCGTACACACTGTAATCTCCTGCGCTCCTTCCATATCCACCTGCAGACGCTGCTCCTGAACCTCGCGTGCCTCCTCCTCTCGATCAACCTCTTCACTCCAAGCACTTCGCACCACGCCCTCCTGCGCTCCTATAACCACTTCGCCCTCATCACCAACATTCTGCATCCCCTCCTGCTCCTCCGCACGACGCTGCATACTCTGCTTCTTTCTGTCCCCTGATCTGCTGCTCACACAGTCCACAGCAACATGTCCCGGTCCACCACACAACCGACACGTCCGGACCTGACCCACGTATGTTACATATACCTGCGACCGGAAATCTTGCATTAGGATATATGAGGGAATCGGTGAACGCAATGACATCTTTACAGAATATGTTCCTTCGAGTGTGCCGGTATATAACCCAGACGACCATCTGCCAATCTTAACTGTGTGCACCACACCATACTTCTGCAACTCTTGCCTGATGTCGCATTCTCCTGCCTCAAAAGGCACATTTCTAAGCTTTATCCACTTAAATAATGCAGAGACATCCCGGACACATACCTCCAATCCTTGCCTCACCTGTAGTCGCTGATCTTGAAACTTATCAACCACTCTCTGGTACGCCGATGAACATGCAAATTTGATGAACAGTCGTTTTGCCCCATTTAAGGCTATCCCGTAGACTTCAGAGTGCTCCACTCCCATTGTATCTCGTATTATAGCTGGTAAGACGATATCTGCATTGGCCGAATAGACTGCTCCCTGAAGAATCTCCACCCCAATCATATTAACACGACGTCTGTACCCATCCGCCATGGTCAAACGACTGAGCAGGCACCACCGTGCACCAGGGGTCTCCACCCACCACCCGCACTCCACGAAGGCTGGGTGTGGAATGAGTTATCTACTGGTCTGAGCTAGGCAGGCCCAAGTCACCTACTGGCCTAAGTTAGGCAGGTCCAAGTCATCTACTGGCCTAAACTAGGCAGGTCCAAGTCACCTATTGGCCTAAGCTAGTCAGGTCCAAGTCACCTACTGGCCTAAGCTAGCCAGGTCTAAGTCACATCCACTTAAGAAGGCTGGAGCATTGCGCACTTAATAACACTTATCACCAGTTAGGGATTCACCTTTGTGGGTCGTGCAGTAGCATTTGATGATCGTTACTTTATATAATCCTAAATATCAACAATAAACTCCGATTAGAATAATTGTGTTTCAGTATTTTTACTCAGTATTGAAAATATGTAAAGTGTGAGAGACCCGGGAGTGATAATGTTAGAAGAGCTCACTTTCAAGGAACATAACAATGTTATCACAACTGCAAGGAAAATGATAGGCTAGATAACTAGAACCTTCAAAACAAGAGATGTCAAGCCAGTGATGATTCTTTTCAGGTCAGTCGTTCTCTCTAGGATGGAGTATTGATGTGTATTAAGAACATCCTTCAAGGCTGGTGAAATTAATAAGCTGGAAAATGTACAGAGAACCTTCACAGCAAAACGTAGTCGAGAAAGATTCTTTATAGTCTACACCTGGAAGATACCGGAAGGCCTGGTCTCAGACCGGGCCGCGGGGGCGTTGACCCCCGAAATCCTCTTCAGGTATACCAAACCTGCACACTGGTTTTCACTGGATACCTCCAGTGAAAACCAGGGGAGCGATGAGTATGCTGAAAGAACTCAGTAAGTGTAATGGGGCCAAGACTCTTCTGTTGCGTGGAGGTTCTTTCGTAGATTGGGTAATGAACAGACGAGTTTGGGATGGTAACTTGGTATATTGAGATCGAACAGATAGGGTGGAATTCTCAGAGCCGTAAGCCTGGTCTATCCCTACACGGTGTCTCGATGGTAACTGAGGCACTGCCCCGAGCAGGGCTCAAGCGTTCAAAGTATTGACCTTTGACATGGGTGACCTTTGACATTGGGCTAACGGTTGCATCAGTTGGTCACGAGAGCAGAAACGGTTATATCCTATGAACTCTCACTGAGGTTACAGTGACACTTCATCACCCTCCCTTCATACAAAAGGGATCACCAACAAACTCCTAGCTGTCTTCAAGAGGGAACTCAATAAGTGTGAAGGGACCACGACTCTTCAACACCAACAAACTCCTGGCTGTCTTCAAGAGAGAACTTGAGAGATTCCTCACAGCGTTGCTGATAAGAACATAAGAAAGAAGGAACACTGCAGCAGGCCTACTGGCCCATGCGAGGCAGGTCCAAGTCTCCCACCGGTTTAAGTCAATGCCCCAACCCAGCCCGGTCAGGTCACATTCACTTAAGGAAGGAGCACTGCATCTGACCTAGTAGCACAAGCTAGTCAGGTCCAACTCACACCCACCCGCACCCACTCATCGACAACTCTATTATAAAACCAATGCTTTCCTATATCCTTCCTGAATCTGAATTTATCCAACTTAAATCCATTGCTGCGAGTCCTGTCAATACTAGATATTTTTAGCACGCTATTTACATCCCCTTTATTTATTCCTGTTTTCCATTTATACACCTCAATCATATCCCCCCTAATTCTACGCCTTTCTAGAGAGTGCAGATTCAGTGCCCTCAGTCTATCCTCATAGGGAAGATTTCTGATACATGGGATCAACTTTGTCATCCTCCTTTGTACGTTTTCCAGAGCATTTATATCCATTCTGTAATACGGTGACCAAAACTGTGCAGCATAATATAGATGAGGTCTAACCAAAGATATAAAGAGTTGAAGAACAACCTTAGGACTCCTATTATTTATGCTTCTTTATATGAAGCCAAGAATTCTGTTCGCTTTATTGCGAACACTTATGCACTGCTGTCTTGGTTTTAGATTACTGCTAACCAGAACTCCTAAATCCTTTTCGCAATCAGTAGTATTAAGATCTACATTATTTAGTTTATATTCATTACCATGATTTACCTCCTCAAATACCTTAGTGAAAAAAAGTTATTAAATTTGTAAGGCAGGAACGCCCTTTTGTAAAACCGTGCTGAGATTCGTTGATTAATTTATGCTTTTCAAGATGGCTGCGAATTGCCTCGGCAATTATTGATTCCATAAATTTTCCCACTATGGAGGTTAGGCTTATTGGTCTATAGTTCGAAGCTTAGGACCTGTCACCTGCTTTGAAAATAGGTATTACATTTGCCATTTTCCACTTATCTGGCACCATGCCAGTTTGCAGTGATATGTTGAAAAGATTAGCCAAAGGTTTACTAAGCTCCTCTTTACATTCCTTTAGAACCCTTGCATACAGTTCATCAGGGCCTGGGGATTTGTTAGGTTTTAATTTACTATTTGTCTAAGGACCATGTCACTTGTGACCCTAATCGTGCATAGTTTACTATCGTCCTGTTCTACATAATTTATTATTTCTGGAATATCGCTAGTATCTTCCTGTGTAAAAACTGAGAGGAAGTAAGTGTTAAAAATTCTACACATTTCCTTATCACTGATGGTGAGCTGACCTGAGTAACTTTTGAGTGGGCCTATCTTGTCCCTAATCTTACTTCTGTATACCTGAAAAAATCTTTTTGGGTTAGTCTTCAATTCTCTTGCAACTTTAACATCATAGTCTCTTTTTGGTTTTCTTATTCCCTTTTTTATTTCTCCCTTTAACTGAATATATTGATTACTTAATTTCCCCTCTCCTCTTTTGATTTGTCTATATATGCCTCTCTTTTGACCAATGAGATGTTTTAATCCTTTGTTCATCCATTTAGTATCATTTTTGTTTGATCTGATTTCCCTATTAGGAACATAAGTTGTCTGGGCAGCTAGACCTATTCTCTGAAAAATGTCATATTGGCAATCACCACCTACCTGACCCATTGTCAGGTCATTCCAGTTCAGCCCACCCAGGTAATTTGTCAGTTCTATGAAATCAGCCAGGCGGAAGTCAGGGACAGAGACTTGATTGCCATTATTAGGGTAATTCCATGATATATTAAAACTGAGTGATTTGTGATCACTTTCCCAAAGCTCATCATTAACCTCAAGATTATTAATTAGCGATTCCCTGCTGGCAAGAACCAAGTCTAGCAGGTTATTTCCTCTAGTTGGTTCTGTCACCAACTGTTTCAAAAAACAATCCTGAATCGTATCAAGAAAGTCACTTGACTCTAAATTTCCTGTCAAATTGCTCCAGTCAATTTGTCTAAAGTTGAAATCTCCCATTAGCACAACATTTTCATATGTAGATGCCTTACGAATTTCATCCCATAGAAGTTTACTGCACTCCCTATCAAGATTTGGGGGCCTGTAAATCACACCCAAGATAAGTTTTACATGGCCCTCAAGAAGCTGTAACAAAACAGATTCAGTGGCTGACGCTTCTAATTTTATATCTTGGCTAACACTACAATTTAAATTGTCTCTGACATACATCGCTACTCCACCACCCTTCCTGTTGACCCTATCAGTGTGGAATAATTTATAGCCTTGTATGTGACATTCAGAAGGCAACTCTCTATCTTTCAGGTTGAGCCAGGCCTCTGTTATAGCAATAATATCTATGTTTCCTGCACTTGCAATTAATCTTAGCTCATCTATCTTATTTCTTACACTCGTGCTATTAGTATAGTAAACCTTAAGGGAGCTAGTCTCTTGTTTCCCTCTGCTGTCTCCCTTTGTTTGCTGACCTGATCCATTGTCTTTATTTATAACTTTATGATGAATGTCTTTTATACACTTACTGTTTTCAGCCCTAGTGTTGCTAACTGACTGTTTCCCACACACACCCATACCTCTATCTTCTATCAGTTTAAAATGCTAGACATGTCAGCAATGGACCTCTCGATCGAGTTGGCAAGGGTTACCACCCCTGTCCCAGGGAGATGTACCGCATCTCTTGCAAACATATCATGTTTGCCATAAAAGTTGTCCCAGTTGTCAATGAATGGGATTGCAAGTTCCTTGCAGTATCTGTCTAGCCAGCAATTTACACCAATTGCCCTAGACAACCATTCATTTCCCACTCCCCTTCTAGGCAAGATGCTACATATAATTGTGACCCCTCCCTTAGACTTAATTAGCTCTATAGCTGACCTGTACTTATCTAGCAGCTCTTCTCTCCTACCCTTCCCAATATCATTTCCACCAGCAATGAGACAGATAATGGGCTTGTTCCCATTACCTGACATGATATTATCCAACCTGTTGACTATGTCTCCAACACCAGCTCCAGGGAAGCACACCCTCTCTCTCACCTTCTTATTCCTATTACAGAAAGCACGGTCCATATATCTTACCTGTGAGTCACCTACCACAAGAATTCGCTTACTTCTATTAGCAGGGGAAGTAGTACCTTTACCTCCACTGACCACTGAAGTACACTCATCCTGAAGAACAGAGAAGCGATTTCCTATCTTCAAATCTTCTCTCTTAACTTTCCTTATTTTGATGTTCCTGCCATTACTGGGAACCACTCGCCACTTGTAGCAGGTGCTGGACTGCACCTCACTCCTGGTAGCCTTTTCTTCCTCGCCCCCTTCACCCTCCTCGCAGGGAGTGGCAGACTGCCCCTCACTGCTTGTATCCCCATTCTCCTCCACCACTCCAGCCACCTCACTCTCACTTCCAAACCCATTGAGGTGAACCTTCATCCTCCTAATTTCCTCCTGGAGAAGCAGGACCTCCTCCTTCAACACTCCAACCTCACATTTTAAAACACTGCAGCAGCTAGCCATGATTGCAATTTTCCACACTAATTCCCAAAGCAGCTCAGAGTGATGAGACAGGTTGTGGTGCATACACTGGAGTGCTGGTGACTGGCACTAACAACTGGATCAGTCAGAACAGAAACCAGAAGGCCTTGGTGGGACCTGTCCACTGGGGGGCGCTGACCCCCGGAAGCCACTCCAGGTAAACTGGGTCTAACATGCCCAGGTATAATAGGCGAAGACTATTTCTTGAAGTATACCAATATAACAGCAATTTTCCAGTGTTATACTTCATTTATTCGCCCTGACTGAGTTCTGAACCTCACACACACAGTCACAGGGATGTTAGGAACTATTTCTTCAGTCACAGAGTTGTCAAGAAGTGGAACAATCTGGAGTGTGATGTAGTAGAGACAGGATCTATACATAGCTTTAAGAAAAGGTATAATAAAGCTCATGGAGCAGGGAGAGAGTGGACCTAGTAGCGACCAGCGAAGAGGCCTGACCAGGAGCTGTAAATCGACCCCTGCAACCACAAATAGGTGAGTACACACATACACGAGTCACCGACCTTCAGTGACCTTTGAGCCGTGCCTTAAACATGACTCTTTCTTATTAAAATCAGTGTGTATATATTGCTGATAATATTGTGAGGTGCTGCAGCAGCAGCAGCAGCTCACTCAAGTGACGCCATCTGAGGTACTGAGCAAAATTCTAGTGTAGCAGTGAAAATGGGATGGGCAAAAAAAATTGTTAAAGACACATGTGCAAAAGTTGGGTGTCTTTATTGATGAATAGGCTTCATCAGTCAAATACGATGTGAGAAGAAGTAATGGAATAAAGATAATGTAATCAGTCCATCACCCTTGGAGAAAGAAGTATTTGAGGTGGTCAGTCCCTCAGCCTGGAGAAGAGTTCAGTTCCATGGAGCTGAGGGACTGACCACATCAAATAACAGTTAAATGAGAGATATAGACTCGTAGGTTTGTAACAGCAGTTAAATGAGACATAGAGTAATAGAGAGAAGTCTCATTATGTCTCACCCACATTTACCAATGTACATTCACGAAGAAACGCCAAACCCGTCTGGGTTATACAGCGAACGGAAGAATGGGAAGCGATCAGATCTGTTGAGAGGAAATGAAGGAGCAGGTCTAATTACTGCTGGTAATTCACTACCAGTAGTGAATTACCTTTTTACAGTGGTGAAAACCGTGACAGCAGCTGGAGCAGCAGCCTATCTGGGCCTGACCCTTTCACAAAGGTCATATCATTTTTTTGGCAAAACTGCTGATTGTTTGAGACTTTTTTGTCCATTGGATTCCAAATATGGCTCACCCAAGGAAATGTTAGTCGCCTTGCGTATATTTGATCTAATTTTCTCTAGTCCCTTCACGAGCTAAGTGGCAGATATGTTGGTGTGTTGGGGGGATGTATTATGGAGGCGGCCGAGCTGCTACAGTGTGTCATTTGGTACATGTAAATTCTGTAATAGCAAAAACTAAACCCTGCCTTGCTCCCCCACCCCGACCGTACTTATACGCATAGCTCTAACTCACTTATTTTTTGTGTTAACTCTAGTTGATTAACAGCTAGCTACCCAAGATTAGTTGTAAAATATAAATATGTTGTCAGTTTTGTCCTCGGTCAGGTTTCTCTGGTAAATAATAATGTTATTCCTTTAAGGGAACATTTCGTTTCTACTTGCTGCTTCTGGCAATGAAGTCATCGTGGTGTTCGACTTCCTCAAGTTGCTCACTCCAAGATCCTAAAATTATCCTGAATAGCATTCTATGCGAAGATAAATAAAATATATATTTATATGGGTGTTCGCTGATGCGAAAAATGATTGCAACGCAAATCTGAAGATACTTGCCTATCAATGAATTATACCAAAGGAAGACTAAGCCGATGTCAACACATTCGGAGCCGCTTATAGTGTGTTGTTGATATTCCACGGAGATCAAATCTTCCCAAACTCTTTTTTCAACAATGTTTCACCAAACATATCATTTTTACACACAAAAACATAATTTTAAAAATCACCAAACATGACAGAGCAACACTCACAAACTTGTATCAATCTTCAAGACGAAAAAAAAAAAAGATATTTAGAAACTTATAAAGATGTATCAAGGGCGAGGCGGCCATAGCCAGGATTGGAAAGTCAGAAAAAAAAAAAATGCCTCAAAGGACATCAGTGTCTTTTGTATGACTGGTGCTGCCGAGGGACTCTTGATCCGAGGAGCTGGAGGCATCCTTTCTTCCTTTCCCGCGGACCAAACCTGAGTGCATCTCATTCCCTCTCAAACCCTTATGGGTTTACTGCTTCCCCGTGAAAAATGTGATAATAATTATCATCATAATCATAATTATACTCATAACAGTAAACATAATCATCATTATCATATAATAATAATAATAATAATAATAATAATAATAATAATAATAATAATAATAATAATAATAATAATAATAATAATAATAATAATAATAATAAAAATAATAATAAATAATAATAATAATAATAATAATAATAATAATCACCATTATCATCATAATCATCATAATGATGATAATGATGACATATAAGAAGGTTAGTAAGAAGTGAGAGATATATTTATCTCAGTGAGGAGGAAGTGAGACACATCCTTGATGTGTCTCACTGGTGAGACTGACCTCATTCCTCGCCTGGTGAAGGGCTCTGGATCCAGGGGGTCAGAACTACCCTTCCCCATCCTCGGATCAAACCTGATTCCTTCCCATTCCCCCTGGTGATGTGTAGCCCTTACGGATTTAGCTCTTTCCCTTTAAGTAATAATAATAATCACTGGCTATCATACTTCAATATATACGAAATATACACTGAGAGGTGTATTTCTCAGTGTATATACACTAAGAAGTGTATATACATTGAGAAGTGTATATATACTGAGAAGTGTATATACACTGAGAAGTGTATATACACTGAGTGTCAGTGTATATACATT
This sequence comes from Cherax destructor, assembly GCA_009830355.1. Taxonomy (NCBI): domain Eukaryota; kingdom Metazoa; phylum Arthropoda; class Malacostraca; order Decapoda; family Parastacidae; genus Cherax; species Cherax destructor. Next base: position 18,737 of record WNWK01014254.1, on the reverse strand, counting down.
GAGAGGTGTATACTCTCAGTGCATATACACTGACAGTTTACATCAATTCCTATTCCAGTCATTAAAATATAGACTGATGGTGACCAGGTCACACCCAGCCTTAATGACCCCAAGCCAAATTGACCAACTAATCGATACCTTTAAGTGGTCCAAATCGGAGCGAAACGTCGCGGTAAGCTCCTCTCTTTCCTACCTTCGTGAAGAAACGTGTTAATTCCCCTTCCCGGAAATACTTTGAGGTTCAAGGTAAAATTTCTCTCTAAGTATAATCCACTTTGCGATATAAAGAAAACGGGGTACAGTAAAGAAAATGGGGTATGGTAAAGAAAATGGAGTATAGTAAAGAAAATGGGGGTACAGAAGAGAATGGGTAGTACAGTAACGAAAATAGGGTACAGTAAAGAAAATGGGGTACATTAAAGAAAACGGGGTACAGTAAAAAAATAGGATATTGTAAAGAAAAGGGGGGTACAGTGAAGAAAACGGCAGCACTATAAAGAAAACGGGGTACAGTGAAGATAACGATGGTGCTATGAAGACAGTGGCCCGAGGACCAGACTTTTCTGTTGCTTGTCTGATCAACCAGGCTGTTGCTATTAACTGCTCACTGGCCCACACGTCCATCACAGCCTGGTTGATCTGGCACTTGGAGGTGGCAATCTAGTTTTCTCTTGAAGACTCGAGGAAATTAAAACTATATCGGAGCATAAAACAAATTCCAACCACACAATAGAACGGAAAACTAATGTGAAGGACCTGGGAGTGATAATGTCAGAGGATCTCACTTTCAAAGATCACAATGTATCTACCACATCTGCTAAGAAAATGATAGAATGGATAATGAGAACCTTCAAAACTAGGGATGCTTGTTCTGTCTAGGCTGGAATATTGCTGTACACTAACGACCCCTTTCAAGGCAGGCAAAACTGCAGACCTGGAGAATGTACAGAGAACTTTCACAGCATGTATAAGTACGATAAAACACCTAAATTACTGGGAACGGTTGGAGTCCCTTGATTTGTACTCCCTGGAATGCGGGAGAGAAAGATACATGATAATATACACTTGGAAAATTCTAGAGGAATTAGTTCCAAATTAGCACACGAAAATCACTCCCTACGAAAGCAAAAGACTCGGCAGGCGGTGCAACATCCTCCTATGAAAAACAGGGGCCCCACTAAGAGACAACATAATAAGTGTCAGGAGCCCAAGACTGTTCAACTGCCTCCCAGCATACATAAGAGGGATAACTAATAGACCCATAGACCCCTGGGTGCCTTCAAGAAGGCACTGGACAGGCACCTAAAGTCAGTACCTGACCAGCAGGGCTGTGGTTCGTATGTCAGTTTACGTGCGGCCAGCAGTAACAGCCTAGTTGATCAGGCCCTGATCTACCGCGAGGCCTGGTCATGGACCGGGTCGCTGGGGCGTTGACCCCCGAAACCCCCTCCAGGTATTCTACACTTGTTCCAGCAAGATTTATATTTGCTGGTAGCAAGTTGATATCTGCTGGTAACACCAGGCAGGTCGTTCATATGTTTGTGGCACAAGTCTGTAATTCTTGTACCAGCTCTCTACTGCTCCCTACGTGCAGAGAAGCTGTCTTTGTACATTATTAAGACCTCTTGGTATTTCGCTTAGATTTAAGCTCATTATCCAAAGAATACTTAGTGAAAGTACTATAAATATTTTGTATTTTTTATGAGTAAGGAATTCTGTGAATGCTGCCCAGGTGCTGCATGTGTGGGCATTTTTATTTTATTTTCTATTATATTCTATTCTATATGATCTGCCGGTATGGATCCCGGCCAGGGTCTCTTCCAATTTGGCGACCCGGCATCGGCTCCCCGGTAGGGAAGTGTCATGTATCGACGTTAAAGGTACATGTGTGGTATTCCTTTGGTGGGAAGAGGGGTCCTCTCCGAATCTATGGACAAACGAAGTCCCAAAAGGTAGTCGCTCCAATGGTAGTTGGTGCAGGGTGCAACGGAGGCCCTCAATTTTCTTTTCAAATTCGATAGGAGCTGTGTTTAATATTACTTGTAATTTTTACACGACAGGCAGAAGTAATGGAAAAATTTCTGTATCTTAAACTTTAATGGACTGTTGAACATCGATTTACAGTGATGTTTTAAATTTTCATTCGTGTGCTTCTGTGTTCAAATTTTGCAATCATTGGTGAGTTTAGAGGTTCCAGGAATGTCTGATAACACTCCATTTATATTGTTCCAGTGGTTTAGGGAGACACGTGTGCAAACTTGGTATAAACCAAGGTTTATGGCATATTGTTCCAGTCAGTTCTGTGATTGTTGAAATTAAATTTACTGAGAACCCCTTCTCTCTGACTGTTGCTAGAAGTCCCAGTCAGTTCTGTGATTGTTGCTAGAGGTCCCCCACACCTAATTTTACATTTGATTGTACGTCTGTGAGATTATGTCTCTGAGTAGGTCCGAGAAGATCAGACTGACTTCTGTTTCTGTTAGGTTTCGTTATCTATCAGTTCACATCAGGTTTTCCACAGAGTCAAATTAGCTCTATGATATGTATCTGTTCAGCTAACAAAAATTCAAGGCGCTATTTCTAGTACGACGCTTTTGTTTGCAATCTTCCAGTCACATTTAGAAGGTTAAAATCTCCAAGGAGGATAATATGTGGTAAAGGATTTTTATGATTTTTGAGGCAGGTATCTTCCTTATATGTGCCGTGAAGTCCTTGACGGTGTTAAGTAACTTTATTTAGGCACAGGTATACATAAGTACACTTATCACACAGTGTAATTTACTTAGGATACCTTCCCCCCAAAAGTCAGACAAAGTGACTTATTTCCACTGGGGTTTTATACTAGATTCTCGTTTCTAACTTTAATACCTAATACTTTTACTGTATAGCTTGATGATTTCAACAGTTCTCTATGGTCAGTTCTAACGGTCAGTATACCCAAACCAGACGGTCAATGACTCCTGACCAGTCGGTCAGTGCCGGGAGGGTCCCTATGGTCACTGTCGGTGAACCCAAGGCAAGAAGCAACAACAGTTCTGCATACCGTGAATGAAGCCTGGAGTCTCTGTTGAGCAAGTCCGCCATTGTTCCTCTCGTATTACTTGCATTATGTCAACCTGTCAAGTGGTTATGGAAGCCACCCGGGGTATCTGTTTCCCGGAGGGGGCGTACCTGTCTCTCACTCTGGGGGAAGGTGTACCTGTCTCCCTCGGAGGTAAAAGGGGCTGGAAGATTAAGTAATGGCTTTCCACGTATCTACTCTCTGACACTAACATGTTGCTTCAACCTATTTTTCTGTGTGTATCTTGAAGTTGCAGGGAGGAGAGGTGAGGAAGAGGAAGCTGTTTCAGAGTCTATTTTTCCTCCATTCATGTTGCAACTTGCTGTTCTCTTGCAACACAAGGGCCGGTGTTGCAGACCTGGATAGACAGGGAGCGATAACCTCAGCTCTCTACACTGCCTCGAGTTTTGCGATAGCCTTCAGTTGGTACTGTGTATCTTACACATGTAGCTCTCACTAACTCTTATACTGTAGCTCTTCTAGTTCTGTAATTCTTTGGAGGTACTGCGGCCCTTTCATCGTCCAGCTTTTATATTTCTAGTTCTCTCTATCTTTAATAATCACCGCCGGTTCCCGAGAACTTTGCATGTGTACAGGTCTAATGGTCTTTTTTAATATCTTTCTGACGCTGGAATTAACAATTAAAGCAAAATTCCAGGATAACCTACACTATCTTGTGCCAGGTGAACAACCACTACCTTACACTCAACCTTATCAGCAGAGTCAGCTGCTTTTTCCATCCAAACAAGGAGTAACTCCAAACAGTTGTCGACTAGTAAGTGTATCTCAGGACTTCGTGCAAAAAGAACTAAGCAGGTTAAACCCAACTAAGAGCACCGGCCCAGATAACATCCCGTCTAAGTTCCTAAAAGATGGTGCCTCTGAACTGGCAATCCCCATTGCTCACATAATAAATTTGTCCATCACCACTAATACAGTACCAGATGGGTTCAAGGAGGCCAGAGTTACTCCTATCTTCAAGAAAAATAGTAGGTCTGATGTCAGCAACTATAGGCCTGTTAGTATAATCAGTGTAATATCCAAAATTCTAGAGAGGGCGGTGTACTCTCAAGTAGTTAAGTATCTTAATGACAACAACATTCTTCATAGTTACCAATCAGGCTTTAGGAGCTCTTACTCAACCGACACCTCCCTAATTAATCTGATGGATTACATGAGAACTGAAATGTCGATAGGGAACCTCATAGGAATGGTAACTTTAGACTTGCAAAAGTCCTTCGATACTGTCAACCACAATATATTATGTAAGAAACTTCAAGCTGTCGGCATAGGTTCCATAGACTGGTTTAAGTCCTATCTTAGCAATAGGCAACAAATTGTCAAAATCAACAAAACAGAATCAGAACCACTGCCGATAGCATGTGGAGTTCCCCAAGGTAGTATTCTGGGTCCCTTATTATTCCTGTTATGTAAATGACATGCCCATCAGTGTCAAGTGCAAACTCCTACTGTATGCGGATGACAGTGCTCTGTTAGTGTCAGGTAAAGACCCACAAGATATAGCTAATGAATTAACACTGGAATTGGAGTCCTGCAGCAAATGGTTAGTAGACAGCAAACTATCGTTACATCTCGGGAAAACAGAAGCCATACTCTTTGGCGCGAAATATAAACTGAGAAGGGTAAATCATTTTAATGTACGGTGTAATGGGGAATCCATCACTTCAGTTTCCTCAGTAAAATATCTGGGAATCCCCTTTGACCCATGCATGTCAGGAGAATTGATAGGGAACAGTGTAGTAAAGAAAGCGAATGCCAGACTGAAGTTCCTCTACAGACAAGCACAGTGTCTACCTATTGAGCCTCGCAGGACCCTATGTCTAGCCCTTATACAATGTCATATGGACTACGCTTGCTCTTCATGGTACTCTGCCTTGACAAAAAACTGAAAGATAAACTGCAAATCACCCAGAACAAAATGGTAAGATTCATCCTGGACCTGGGACCAAGAGAGCATGCAGGCCAGGATGAATTACAACAACTGGATATACTGAATAAAACAACTTAAGTTTAATCAAGTTTATAAAATTGCTAACAAACATTGTCCAGAATATCTTGCTGCCAATTTTGTCAAGGCTGGGAACCAAAGCAGTCATAGTACTAGGGGGAGAGAGCACAACTTTGTAGTTCCCACAGTCAGTGGCCAGGCTTCAAACACCTTATATTGTACAGCAATAAAGGAATGGAACAGACTGCCTGCACATGTCAAAGCCAGTCATAGCATGAACCAGTTCAAGAAGAGAACCAAAAGGTACCTAATGAATGTAGCGACAGAAAGGGAGGAGAATTTTTTTTTATTTTTTTTAGGTAACACTTTTTACCTTATTCCTAGTATATATCCTTTATAGTATAATATCATATATCTCCTACAGTGTATAATATTAAGGTATTAAATGGACCCCGATGGAAATAAGTCACGCTGTCTGACTTTTTTGGGTTATCCTAGGTTTTCTACACATATGCTGCTATGTATGATAATGTATGTAACTGTATTTGTGTATACCTGAATAAATTTACTTACAACAATAACATATTTAACATCTAATTAATAATTAGATAAATTTAGAGTTAGAAAGGACATAGATAAGTACGTATCGGTTTTCAGAGTTGTCGATACGTGGAACAATCTTCCGAGCAGGGTAATTGAGGCTAGGACCCTGAGTAGTTTTAAAAAGAGATTGAACAGTGTGATTGAAAAGGGCTGGAAAGCTTTAATAATAATAATAATAATAATAATAATAATAATAATAATAATAATAATTATCTTTATTTCTAAAATTACATGATACAACTTATACAGACCATAGCTGACATCAATGACATACTACTATATAGAAAGTATTTCCCGCAAATTAGGACAATTTTGTCCCCAGGATGCGACACACACCAGTCAACTAACACCCAGGTACCTATTTTACTGCTAGGTGAACATGGACAGCAGGTGTCTTAAGTAAACCCGTCCTAATGTTTCCACCCGTACAGGAGGTCGAACCATGCACCTCAGTGTTTGTGTTGAGTGCGCTACCAATCCAGCCACAGGAAAAAGGTTGAACAAGTGGGTGGGTGGGAATGGTTGATTTAGAGAAGGACTTGCCTAGTTTGGGCCAGGAGGCCTACTGCAGTTCTCCATTCTTATGTTATTATAGCTAAATGAGTGAAGTATTTGGTATTGCCCAAAATGCCCTGCATATTAGGGGCTTTAGGCATGTACACCTCATGTAATCTCAATAACCAAATGTAATTCTTTGTATCATGTCCAAATAAACTATTACTATTATTATTATTATTATTATTAATTATTATTATTATTATTATTATTATTATTATTATTATTATTGTTCAGAATTTTTCGCTGGGAACCACACTGGCATGTTTATGGGCATACATTGTATGCCCACAAACATGCATGTAACAATCCTGGGCCTATCTGAATTATTGCAAGAAGTTAACCGTACCTCGGTTGTAAGCGCTGTCAGTTCACACACTGAAGTCCGTGGTTCGATCCTCAGTACGGGTGGAAACATGGGGTGTTTCATTTATGAGTAAAATAGGTACCTGGGTGTTAGTCGACTGATGTGGGTCGCATCCTGGGGGGTCAAAATTGGCCTAATTTGCGGGAAATGCTCTGCATAACAAGGGGCTTTCTTTATAATATGTCATTGGTGTGAGCTATGGTCTGTATAAGTTGCATCATGTACTTGTAGAAATAAAGATTATTATTATACTAGAGGAAAGGTTAGTAAGCCAGAATAATGCAAGTAAACAAGAATGTGAACTTGACGTCCTACTGCTAGGATGACCTTCATGCTGGTGAAGGACTCTTGATCCAAGGCACGGAAGCTACCTTCCTTGGATCATACCTGATTAACTCCCATTCTGCAGGAGCTGTGTGATCCATACGGGCTTAGCGCTTTCCCCCAAAAATCTAGTAATTTCAATACAAATCCAACAAATATTATGACAATTTTAATAGTAGGAAAAAAATAGAGAAAGAGAGAGAGTTTCAAGGTAGATAAAGAGAGTGAGAGTGAGTTATATTTATTTATCTCTTCCCCTACCCCCGCCGCCCCTCCCTTTCACCCCCTACCCCCGACGCCCCTCCCTATCATCCCCAACCCCCGCCGCCCCTCCCTATCACCCCCTACCCCCGCCGCCCCTCCCTATCACACCCTACCCCCGACGCCCCTCCGCCTCTCACCCCCCCAAGATCACCTTGATGTAACCTCTGTCAGTAATTCTAAAACCTGTCACTGTTACCCCGGTCTCACCTCTCTCTCTCTCTCTCTCTCTCTCTCTCTCTCTCTCTCTCTCTTCTCTCTCTCTCTCTCTCTCTCTCTCTCTCTCTCTCTCTCTCTCTCTCTCTCTCTCTCTCTCTCTCTCCTCTCTCTCTCTCTCTCTCACTGAGGAGACTTCATCCAAACGTTGAAAATACATCACTGAATACATTGAAACTCATTGCTAATTAAAAACATCAAGAACAAAAGAAAGAGAACTATTTAAAACATGTAGTGAACATAAACAGCCTACTGACATACTTGCAGGCTTATGAAACAACCTTTCGACAAACTTTAAGACTTCGAGAACTCTAGCAGCCTGACTGGCTTACTGACAGGTCCTGCAAACCTGACCTTTCACCCATATACGTGTCTAACCTGCTTCTAAAACTCTCCAGCTCTTGACTGGTTGACATGAGGACAACATGAAACCTGACAGCCATATATAAGAAACACATGAACTATGGGGGAAGAACTCTTCTCCAGGCTGAGGGACTGACCACCTCAAATACTACGTCTTCCAGGGTGACTGACTGATGACATCGTCTTTACATCTCTGCTGATTCTGCTCATGCTCATTCTTCTGTACTCGACTGAAGAAGCCTACTGTGTAGGCGAAACGTTTCGATATATATTTTATTTCATTGCAATTTTACATATATATTTGTAGTTACAATCATAAACTGAAGTGCAAGAAGAGCCACTGACATGCCATGGTGAAGTGCAAGGAGAGCCACTGACATGCCATGGTGAAGTGCAAGGAGATCCACTGACATGCCATGGTGAAGTGCAAGGAGAGTCACTGACATGCCATGGTGAAGTTCAAGGAGAGCCACTGACATGCCATGGTGAAGTGCAAGGAGAGCCACTGACATGCCATAGTGAAGTGCAAGGAGAGCCACTGACATGCAATGGTGAAGTGCAAGGAGAGCCACTGACATGCCATGGTGAAGTGCAAGGAGAGCCACTGACATGCCATGGTGAAGTGCAAGGAGAGTCACTGACATGCCATGGTGAAGTGCAAGGAGAGCCACTGTCATGCCATGGTGAAGTGGAAGGAGAGCCACTGACATGCCATGGTGAAGTGCAAGGAGAGCCACTGACATGCCATGGTGAAGTGCAAGGAGAGCCACTGACATGCCATAGTGAAGTGCAAGGAGAGCCACTGACATGCCATGGTGAAGTGCAAGGAGAGCCACTGACATGCCATGGTGAAGTGCAAGGAGAGCCACTGACATGCCATGGTGAAGTGCAAGGAGAGCCACTGACATTCTATGGCATTAGGGGCACCTTAATCTAATGACTTATAGACTATGTACATAATATTAGAGAAATTGATTGAGATTTTTCTAGTTATATATTTGATTTCAAATTACAGTATGATGATATTACACTGTTAAAATTACAATATGATGATATTACATTGTAACAAGTGTTTAGGAGGATGGTAATATAAAATTGAGATTATCTTAAGGAAAATAACATTGAGCATTTTTGAAAGTAATTTACAGTATGAGTATTTAGTTTAGGGTGTGTAGGTGGTTTTTGAGAAGAGTCTTAAATTGATTTTCAGACAAGGTTATCTTAGTATTTACTGGTAATGAATTCCAGATTCTGGGGCCCTTTATGTGAATAGAATTTTTACATAGGTTGATATGGACTCGGGGTATATAAAAAAGTGATCTGTGTCTTGTGTTGTGGTCATGGGTCCTATTAAAGTTGGTGAGGAGAATTTTAAGTGGAGGGTTTATATTTAGAGTGTAGAGTTTTATGTATGCAGTAGGCACATGAATAAGTGTGAATGTTCTTTACGGTGAGTAGTTTTAGGTTTTACTGGGTCATGAGTGGTCTAAGGTGATTTAATGTTGTTGATCCCCATGCACAGATTCCATAGGTGAGATAAGGGTAGATAAGTGAATGATATAGTGCAAGAAGAGCTGATTGAGGCACATAATAGCGTATCTTTGATAATATGCCTACTGTCTTTGAGATTTTCTTGGAAATTTGTTGTATGTGTGTTTGGAATTTAAGGCTACTGTCAAGGTGGATTCCTAGGAATTTTCCCTCTGTGAGTCTTGTGATGGGTGAACCATTGAGCGTTATGTTAAGTGGAACATTTGTGGCTTTGTTTCCAAACTGTATGAAGTAGGTCTTGTCAGTATTGAGAGTATGCTTGTTAGTCGTCATCCATGTAGATATTTTTTGTAATTCGGCATTAACAGTATCGGCCAGTATGACTGGATTTGGATGAGAGAAGATATATGTTGTGTCATCTGCAAATAATATGGGTTTGAGTAGTTGTGATGCGGAGCATTTCCCGCAAATTAGGTCAGTTTTGTCCCAGGATGCGACCCACACCAGTCGACTAACACCCAGGTACCCATTTTTCTGATGGGTGTAAATGGATAACCGGTGTAAGGAAACACGCCCAATGTTTCTACCCTCGCCGGGAATCGAACCCGGACACTCGCCGGGCCTGAAGAATTAATGATTGTAGTGCTAGTACACTACGAGCATAGATCTGGTAGCTACATACAGGTGATCACAGTTTGGTACTGTTCACCATGGTGACACTCAGACCACTTGGTGAGTCAGTGGTCACTGCTTCAGTGGTCCACCACACGACCATCACCTTCACGTGACTTTACACTAAATGGGTCATGCAAGGTCACTAGACCGCCCTTGTAAGGATTATTATTAATGGTTCAACTTACAACAACAATAAATTAACCTCAGTAAACATTATAGGGTCTTGGTTTATCTGTTTTTCCGACGTAATCTCTCACTCTTGAGCTGTAGAAGGAGGGAGAGTCTCCTCCCTCCCTCGCACCACTTCCAAGGTGAGGGAGAGAGAGATAGAGAAAGAGAGAGAGAGCTTTGCTCCTTCCCTCACCCTGGAGGCAGAGTGAGGGAGGTCTCCCTCACTCTGCCTCCAAGGTAACATCAGGGTGAAGTAGTGTGACCAGTCATGCTGCTCTCTCCTCCCTGTGAACCATGACTCACCTCTTCTTCCTCCTTATTACTCTCTTCTCTTCCTTCTCATTACTCTCTCCTCCTCTTCTTCTTCCTCCTCCTCCCTTTATTCCACCTCATTAACCCTTCACACTTTCTCTTTCATCTATACAATCTGAATCTCACTGCATTAATAATTTGCCAGTGAACCCTTTCATGAAGCCCAGGAGCTGTGAATCAACATCTTAGAGAGGCCCAGGAGCTGTAGATAATACATACGAGTATATTAAGACTTTCAAAATATATGTTATTTGATAAAAGTGATGGAAAGAAACGCCATCCATAGATGGTCGCTGATAATACATAAAATATGAAGACTTAACAGACACATGAGAGGTTAGATAGACACATGAGGGGTTAGACAGACACATGAGGGGATAAATAGACACATGAGGGGTTAGACAGACACATGAGAGGTTAGATAGACACATGAGGGGTTAGATAGACACATGAGGGGTTAGATAGACACATGAGGGGTTAGATAGACACATGAGGGGTTAGATAGACACATGAGGGGTTAAATAGACACCACATGAGAGGTTAGACAGTTAAGAAGATAACTGCGGACGCATATGGGCGACTGGCAAACCTAAGATTAGCGTTCCGTTACCTTAACAAGGAATCGTTCAAGACACTGTACACCGTGTACGTCAGGCCCATACTAGAGTATGCAGCACCAGTCTGGAACCCACACCTGGTCAAGCACGTCAAGAAACTAGAGAAAGTGCAAAGGTTTGCGACAAGGTTAGTTCCACAACTCAGGGGACTGTCCTATGAAGAAAGGTTGAGGGAAATAGGACTAACAACACTGGAGGACAAAAGGGTTAGAGGAGACATGATAACGACATACAAAATACTGCAGGGAATCGACAAGGTGGATAGTGACAGAATGTACAAGAGAGGGAACACAGAAACAAGGGGGCACAACTGGAAGCTGAAGACTCAGATGAGTCAAAGGGATGTTAGGAAGCATTTCTTCAGCCATAGAGTAGTCAAGAAGTGGAATAGTCTAGCGAACGATATAGTGCAGGCGGGAACCATACATAGTTTTAAGACAAGGTATGATAAAGCTCATGTTGCAGGGAGAGCAGAGACCCAGTAACAGACAGCGAAGAGGCGGGGCCAGGAGCTGAGTCTCGACCCCTGCAACCACAATTAGGTGAGTTCAGACACATGAGAGGTTAGATAGACACATGAGGGGTTAGATAGACACATGAGGGGTTAAATAGACACATGAGAGGTTAGATAGACACATGAGAGTTTAGATAGACACATGAGAGGTTAGATAGACACATGATGGGTTAGATAGACACATGAGGGGTTAGATAGACACATGAGAGGTTAGATAGACACATGAGATGTTAGATAGACACATGAGAGGTTAGATAGACACATGAGGGGTTAGATAGACACATGAGAGGTTAGATAGACACATGAGAGGTTAGATAGACACATGAGGGGTTAGATAGACACATGCGAGGTTAGATAGACACATGAGAGGTTAGACACATGAGATGTTAGATAGACACATGAGAGGTTAGATAGACACATGAGGGGTTATATAGACACATGAGAGGTTAGATAGACACATGAGAGGTTAGATAGACACATGAGAGGTTAGATAGACACATGAGGGGTTAGATAGACACATGGAGGTTTGATAGACACATGAGAGGTTAGATAGACACATGAGATGTTAGATAGACACATGAGAGGTTAGATAGACACATGAGGGGTTAGATAGACACATGAGGGGTTAGATAGACACATGAGAGGTTAGATAGACACATGAGAGGTTAGATAGACACATGAGATGTTAGATAGACACATGAGAGGTTATATAGACACATGAGAGGTTAGATAGACACATGAGAGGTTAGATAGACACATGAGGGCTTAGACAGACATATGAGGGGTTAGATAGACACATGAGAGGTTAGATAGACACATGATATGTTAGATAGACACATGACGGGTTAGATAGACACATGACGGGTTAGATAGACACATTACGGGTTAGATAGACACATGTGAGGTTAGATAGACACATGACGGGTTAGATAGACACATGTGAGGTTAGATAGACACATGAGGGGTTAGACATATGAGAGGTTGGATAGACATATGAGGGGTTAGATAGACACATGGGGAGTTAGACACATGATGGGTTAGAAACATAAGTAATACTAATAATATCTTTATTTATTACAAGTACATGTACAAGATATACAAGCCTAGCTGACATCAATGACATACTACTATACAGTAAGCCCCTTGTTATGCTGAGCATTTCCTGCAAATTAGGTCAGTTTTGTCCCAGGATGAGACCCACCAGTCCACTAACACCCAGGTACCCATTTTACTGATGGGTGAACATAGACAACCAGTGTAGAGAAACACGTCCAATGTTTCTACCCTGGCTGGGAATCGAACCCAGACCCTCGCCGTGTAAAGCGAAAGCTTTGGCCACCAGGCCACCATAGGTTAGACACATGAAGCTTTAGATAGACACATGAGGGTTAGCTAGACACATGAGAGGTTAGATAGATAATTATGTGAAATATGAGGGGATAAAGGATTGAATGAGGGGAGAATAATAAGTCATAATTAAAAAAAACTGTACCATTGCTCATTTAGCTATCATTCTCATTGAACATAAAGAACCCTAATGGAAATAAGTCACTTTGACTTTTTTGGGTTATCCTGGGGTTTCTACACATATGCTGCTATGTATGATAATTTGTGTAAATGTATTTGTGTATACCGGAATAAACTTACTAACAGCAGTTAACTCCATAAAAAATTTAAGTATGTAATTCTTAATTAGTCTTTAAGTATAAAGATTAGGTTTGCACGAAGTGAATTTACATACTAGTGGGTTTCCTTTATGCCTAACAATGTTCAGTTACATGTAAATAAATTATCCCTGAACAGTATAGAGAGGAATTTGAATTTAAATTTGAGAGGTGTGAAGGGAAAAATAAGTAAGTTTCCCCTCAAGTGAAACAAAAATAACATCAGTTTCTCTATAGAAAACGCGCCGCATTTAATATATATTCCCTAATTTTTATTACCCCCAATAAGAACATTCCCGGGGGTATATATAACACCCGTGCACGGTTCCCCCATCTACCTCTGGTCCATCAATAAAAGCCGAGAACAAGGACAATATGTCATTGCATTTTTTATTATCTACCAGATTTGTATTTACATTGAATCAGCTGTTTAACACACCAAGCGAGCGTTGAACTCTCAATTTATGAACATTTTAGCTCGAGAACTCCATATATCTGGCGTCTTGCAGAGTAGGAAAATCCTGCGAGGCACCGGGAAGAGTGAGACACAGGCGGGGTAAGTGAGAGGTGACCTCTGACCTCTGGAAATATATATGGAAAAAAGGAAGAGTTGGCGAGTGTGCTGCTCTTGTATGGCGTCTGGTCAGTCAATGGTGGGGGCACCCAGGTCATCCAGGTCACCTGGGGTCATTTCAGGTCGTCTGGGCTCAGGTTGGGTCGCTTCAGGTCAGTTCATGTTGCTGCAGGTCGTCTCGGGGTAGCTTCGGGTCATCTTAGGTCTCTGTGGGTCACATCAGGTCGCCTTGGGTCATGCCAGATCGCCTTGGGTCACATCAGGTCGCCTTGGGTCATGTCAGGTTGCCGTGGGTCATGCCAGGTTGCCGTGGGTCATGCCAGGTCGCCTTGGGTTACATCAGATAGCCTTGGGTCATGCCAGGTCGCCTTGGGTCACATCAGGTAGCCTTGGGTCATGCCAGGTCGCCTTGAATCACATCAGGTAGTCTTGGGTCTTGCCAGGTCAGTTTGGGTCACACCAGGTAGCCTTGTGTCATGCCAGGTCGCCTTGGGTCACACTAGGTCACCGTGGGTCACACTAGGTCACCGTGGGTCACTAGGTCACCGTGGGTCACACTAGGTCACCGTGGGTCACACTAGGTCACCGTGGGTCACACTAGGTCTCCGTGGGTCATACTAGATCACCTTGGGTCACATGAGGTTGCCTTAGATCGCACCAGGTAGCCTTAGTTCATGCCAGGTTGCTTTGGGTCACAGCAGGCTGATTTGGGTCACATCAAGTTGCCTTGGGTCACAACAGGTCACTTTGGGTCATGCCAGGTTGCCTTGAGTCACATTAGGTTGCCTTGGGGCATACTAGGTCGCCTTGGGTCACACCAGATCGTTTTAGGGTCACACCAGGTCGCTCTGGATAGGCCCAGAGCACTCCAGGTCATCTCAGGTCACCCCAAATCACCTTATGTGACCCTGGCATGGGGCTCACCCCATGTCCCTCATGACAGTGCTAAGGCACGAGGAAATTTTAAACAAATATATTTTTATTCCTCCATTCTTTTATTTTTCTAAGGGATAATGCTGTATCCCAGGGGCTGGCTGGGGTTCGACACCCAGGCTCTGGATTCCACAGCATTAATCATCTCTGAAAACACTGGTGACAGTACCCTAGGATTCAAAATTTTAGACGAAGATCGAAGTACCTCATAGCACAGTGGTAACATGTTCGACTCATAACTGAAAGGTTCCATGGAGGCCTGGGAAGAGATGTATGGACAAGTCACCCAATGGAAATAAGTCACTTGGTCTGACTTTTAGGTTATCCTAGATAATTTACACACATGTTATAATATACTATATGATAATTGTACTTATGTGTACTTGTACCTAAATAAACTTAACATCTGCTGCCTATATTGCCTAGTAATAAATATATAACTAGGAGTTGAGAGAGTTTGAGAAGTATGAAAATACCGATAATCGATCAAATGGGAGACATTTATTTGATTGATTCAGGTGTTAGTTGACTTATGGTTTGCATTAGGAAGAATTACCATAGAACTCCAGTGGAAATAAGCCACACTACTTTGCTTTCTTGGGTTATCCTGGGTTATTTACTCTTCAGAGCTAATTGAAGAAAGTTTTTTTTAACATCAGTTCATTCTATGTCTGTTAATAAGTAAGCTTATTTAGGTACAGGTATACATAAGTACAATTATCATATATAGTAACATGTGTGTAAATTACCCATGATAACCCAAAAAAAAGTCTGACATATTTGTCTCCATGGACCGTAGGTGTAAGTTTTTCATCTAAGACAAATAACAGTGATGGGGTGTTGATGAACTGCGGGACGATGAGGAAGATGGTTGTGCTGGGGTGTTGAAGAACTGCTGGAGGATGAGAAAGATGGTTATAACCTGGTAGCCCTCCAAGGATGGGAGGTGGGGGGACTCTGCTTTGATGCTGGTGAAGGGCTCTTGACCAAAGGTATTGGAGCTATCCTCTGCCTCTTCAAGTTAAATTTAATTACCTCCTCTTTTACAGGCACTGCATCTACACACAAAGAATAAAAAGGCACAATATGGTGAGTGGAACAATACACAAATAACCTGCACAAAGGAAGGAGAAACTTATAACGTTTTGGTCCGACTTGGTGCAACTAATCGATGGTCCAAGTCAGACTGAAACGTGGACATGCGTTTCGTTCTTTTACGTGCGAGTTATTTGTGTATTGTTATAGTCATGGTATTATTCCTTTTATTCTTTAAAATCAGCAATATTATTCTTAATAAAAAATGAATTCAATATTCCTTGCAAGACAGCCAAACCATACAGATATACATACATGTATATGTATGAAAGAAATTACAATAAAATGCATGAAAAAATACCACTGTGAAAATAGGAAATAAAACCCTGAGGTGTCATCTCAGGGTTTAAGATGTGTGTGTAAGCACACTAAAGCACTCAAGTTTTATTTCCTATTTTCACTGTGGTATTCTTTCATGCATTTTATTGTGATTTCTTTCATACATATACAGTGGACCCCCGAGTTTCGTAAAAACTTCACTCCTGAAGTCTGCTCAAGTGCCATTACCGAACGAATTTACTCCCTTAAGGAAAAATTTCACGTAGGTTAGTCTATTTCAGACCCCCAAAAATACACTTCCACAAGAACTTACAAAATTATACTTACATAATTGCACGATTTCCGGGGTATTCGTTAACCGAGGGTCCACTGTACAGTGGACCCCGGATTACGTACTGCTCCAAACTCGAACAATTATGTAAGTGTATTTTTGTAAGTGCTTTTGTAAGTGTATTTTTGGGGGTCTAAAAGGACTAATCTAATTTACATTATTCCTTATTTAAACAAATTCGTTCAGTAACGACACTTGAACAGCATTCTGGAACGAAATAATGACGTAATCTGAGGGTCCACTGTATATATAAATTGCTCAACTTAGTGAAACTGTTTGGGCATTTATTCAACTCATTCACAACCAGTTCTTTCTGGTATTGTTATGTATGACCTATGCAGGTTTAGTACATGTTTTTGATATAATGACAAAAATAATATTTCCTGTATTCATAAATTAAAATTGATTCAGCTTAAATCCATGCTACAAATTTTGTCTTGGCTAGATATTTTCAGCACCTTATTTATATCCCCTTTATATGCTCCCCATGACTTTAATAATATTTCGTTTAGAATATAATAATATTCCCTTAAGGCTACGTACGTATATTAATACCCATTATTTTTTCTATTTTTCATTATTGCAGTTCATTCATGGTGGGTAAACCGGGAAAAAAAAACTATCATCTTACATAGCTTTTAAACTCCTTTATCCTTCATGGGAGGTGCCTTGATGCTGGTGAGGAGCTCTTCATCCAAGGAACTGGCATAACCCCCCCTGTTCTCCTGGATCATATCTGATTGTCTCTCATTCTGTAGGCACTCTGTGACCTACAGGTTTAGTGCTTCTCGCTGATTAAAATTAAAATAAAAATACATATCAGCAAGAAATATTCCCTCCGAAAGATCTATAAAAATAAATCAATGTACAGTGGACCCCCGGAAATCGGACATAATTCGTTCCAGAATGCTGTTCTAGTGTCGTTACCAAACGAATTTGTTCCCATAAGGACAAATGTAAATTAGATTAGTCCGTTTCAGACCCCCAAAAATACACTTACAAAAGCACTTACAAAAATACACTTGCATAATTGTTCGAGTTGGGAGTAGTACGATTTCTGGGGGTCCACTGTACAGTGGAACCTCGGTTTTCGTCATTAATTAATTCCAGAAAGTCTGACGAAAACCGAATTCGACAAAACTGAAGCAATATTTCCCATAAGAAATAATGTAAATCCAATTACACGTAATCTGTTCCAGACACCCAAAAGTATTAACAAAAAATACATTTATAGAGAATAACTATAGTTTTACATACAGAAAACAATGAGAAATAAATATAAAGCACTAATGAAATGGATAAATGAATATTTAATATCACTTTTACCTTTATTGAAGACTCTTGTTGATGTATGGAAGATGCGAGGTGGGGAGAGGGAGGAGGAGAGGTTATTGGTTGGAAGGGAAATCCCGCTCCATAAGGACTTCAGGTATCAAGTCCCTATCTGGGGTTACTTCCCATCTTTATCTTTTATTGGCACTGGACCCCTGTCGCACAAAAAATCTGTCCAGAGAGGTCTGTTTCTGGCGTCTTTTGAAGATTTGCCTAAAGTGGGACAAGGCATTGTCATTGAACATGTTGCAAACATGGCTTGCAACAGTTTTGTTAGGGTGATATTTCTTCACAAACTTTGCAACTCACTCCACTTTGCACACATGTCCTTAATCACTGAAGAAGGCACATTCTCCCCTCTCTCTTCTTCCTCCTCTTGAATTCTATCGTGTTTCTCGCCTTCTTTATCAAAGGGCTGGCACTCAGAACTTTCTTTGGCCCCATGGTGGCCTATTTAGCAGTCGCACTCAATAAACAAGCACAAAAAACAATGGATTATTACAAAATGTTTTGGATGAACACTCACGGTAATGCTCACTTGACGAAAAACAAAGCCAGACTGACTCAGAGCGCGTGGGATGCTTTGTGTGAGCGTGGGCAGGCGGACATGTTCAGTACAGCGCACCGCCGAAAACCGAGGTGATGAACGAAAACGGGGACAAAATTTTGACAAAAAAAGTCGTTAAAAACTGAATTCGACGAAAACCAGGGCAAGCGAAAACCAAGGTTCCACTGTATATACAGTGGACCCCCAGTTTTCATAATTAATCCGTTCCAGAGGGTGCTACTAAAACCGAATATTACTAAATCCGAATCTATTTTCCCCATAAGAAATAATGGAAATTCAATTAATCCGTTCCAGACACCCAAAAGTATTAAAATAAATTTTGTTTCAACATTAAATTACATACACAGAAAAGAATGAGACATAAAGTATAAAGTAGTAATAACTTGACACTTACCTTTATTGAAGAGTTGTTGATGTGTGGAAGATGGAAGGAGGAGTTGCTAGTGTTTGGAAGGGGAATCC
>WNWK01014253.1:0-52037 GCA_009830355.1 Cherax destructor | reverse complement strand
AATAACAGCTGCAGGGTGGGTGGAGAATAGCAGCAGCAGGGTGGGTGGAGAATAACAGCTGCAGGGTGGGTGGAGAATAGCATGAGCAGGGTGGGTGTAGAAAAACAGCAGCAGGGTGGGTGGAGAATAACAGCTGCAGGGTGGGTGGAGAATAGCAGCAGCAGGGTGGGTGAATAATAGCATGAGCAGGGTGGGTGTAGAAAAACAGCAGCAGGGTGGGTGGAGAATAGCAGCAGCAGTGTGAGTGGAGAATAACAGCAGGATGGTGGGTGGAGTATAACAGCAGCCAGGTGGAGCATAGCATCAGTAAGGAAAGTGAAGTATAACAGGAAAAGATCATTACCATGTCTTCCTACCTTCCTCCTCAAGTCAATTTATGTGTACAGTGTTGGCATATTACCTAGCGGAATAATTAACTAAGGGCTGCCTCGAAATCCTTGCCTGATCTTAGCATTCTACTTATTCCTTCTTTCGTATACCATGTACAGCGTTATTTTAATATACTCAGAGTTGAGATCGTTACTTAAATATTATATATATAGTTTTCTGTGTGTGTGTTGAATCTCGTGTTTTTTTTATACAGAGCTTCTGATATTGCATTATAACACATTAATTATTTTGCCAAATCTACAGAGTACGTTTTTTTTTTCAATATATAAAAAATAGAGAAACTTCTTGAAGCTGCTTTAAGCAGTGAATTGAGATAGAAGTTCTATTAGAATGCAAAACATTTAACAGACTTGTGTTTTAACTTCTTATGAGAGGACGGCAATACCTCCTTGAATTGTTGCTCTCTACTACCCTACTACCCGTCAGAGTAATACAAGAAAAGGGCTTAAAGTAAGAAATAGAAAGGGCCAGACAGCGTGACCCAGACAACAATTGTTGTTACTCAGAGTTTAGACTCAAGTGGTTCCTTCTGTCGCTTGTGAACGTTCTTTGATATTGGATTTTAGCGTGTGCCCAGCGGGACATCGTCAGTCAGTATAGATTTTCTATACCATGGATGAGTCCTCGCTAGGCAACTGTAATAACGACTAGGCGGTTAAACGAAAATAATTGCCGTTAAACTTGTTTTGTTCAGCACTTAAGCACATGTTCATTCCAAGTCTCACTATCATAAGACCAGAAGTATTGAAGACGACGGCCTATGTCGGTAGACCGATAAAAAAATGTTTTTTTAATAAGTAATGAGGGTAGAATATTCATGAAGTTTGGGAGCAGATGTGTTAGCCATGACATCTTTATGTCTCCTCAGCTACGAGTATTCCCGGCGGAAAATACTTTGATAAAAACCTACATATTAATTACCCAAAAAGATAATGAGATATATAAGCATTGATAAGAATATGAAAGGCAGTGATTTTCCCTGAAATATATTGATATAATATGACTGTGAATGGCATAATATGACTGTAGTAGGTATTACGTTTGTCAGGAAACAGGACAAGTGTTTCCCGAGGCTGATCTTAGTCATATGAGGACCCACAGCTGGAGCATCTGGTCATCTGACCGAGGCTTACCGGTCCAGCCCTTTAAATGTTATAGTTATGTTTACAATCATTTTTAATATGACTGTGAACAATATAATATAACTGAAAGGCATAATATGACTGAAATGTATGATATGACTGAATGGTATAATATCTCTGCAGTACAGGGAGGACGTTTGGGAAAAGTTTGGAGAAAATTTAATCTAATTATGTTTTAAAAGGGTTGGGTAATAGGTATTAATTCTTTCAAGAAATAAAAAGAAAGTAAACACAGGAAGCATTGAAGTGAGGCAAGACAACAGTTTTCCAGACTGGCATAATATGACTGTGGATGACGTAATGAGGCTGTAAATGGTATGACCTGCAATGGATTGTATAATATGACTGTGCCTGATATAATATTACTGTGGATGATATTTTAAGACCGTGGATGATATAATATTTTCTGTAAATGATATAATATAACAATAGGGGTATAATATAACAATGAAGGTTTAATATAAATGTGTAGTTATAATGTCACTATAGAGGTATAATACAAGTGATGGTGGTCAAAGGAAATATACAGTTCTGTGTAATTCCAGAGGGAAATGGATTTTCCAACACAGGCTTCCCAGAATGAGGTGCAAGTGTGAAGGTATGAGAATACTGTGTCAGAATGAGGTGCAAGGTATGAGAATACTGTGTCAGAATGAGGTGCAAGGTATGAGAATACTGTGTCAGAATGAGGTGCAAGGTATGAGAATACTGTGTCAGAATGAGGTGCAAGGTATGAGAATACTGTGTCAGAATGAGGTGCAAGGTATGAGAATACTGTGTCAGAATGAGGTGCAAGGTATGAGAATACTGTGTCAGAATGAGTGCGGAAGTGTTTGTGACAATGTAAATGAAACCGTTAATGAAAATACAAACAGGAATGTGGTTGGATAAATGTAAAAACTTAGTAGAAATGTGACTGGGACTAAGAATGTGAACAAGTAAGAATATGAAAGGTAAAATACATACAAATGAACTTAACAAAGTTACTTAGTAAAGTGAATTATTATTACTGGTCATTTATATCATGTCTCAGAGTAATTGTCAACGCATTACCATGCGTAAACAGATATACCTCCATATTGGCTTCCTGTTTTAACATTAAAATTGTGTACATTTTTGCCCCTATGTCAAGCTTTTCTTTTGTATGTAAATGAAAGGTGAGGCTTGAGTGAGTATTACAGCTACGAGTGGTTTGTATATTTGCAAATCTCATTTATTTTATATGCTGCTAAACATATATTTTCAAGTGAATACAAAAACAGATTTTTATATTATAGTAATTAGTAAAGGTTTAAAAACAGGTCAGAAGTCATGACGTGTTACCCTCAGAGTGAGTGACTAGTGTCTACTTAAAACCTGCAAGTAAAACCTAAGTTCTATGTTATTTCAGATAGGATTTCACGATGGTAAAATTCAATAGTTAAAATTTAGGAAATTTTCGGTCATTTAAAGTAGTAATTATATCTGTCGTAATAAGTTGTTTTTTTTTATCAGTAGTTGAACTTTATTTTTTAATTCTCTCTAAGTGGCCTATTGTCGTTCCCCTAAAGGCTTTTTATAGAGGCTCACATATTGTGTAGAATAAAGGTTGTGTGTGAGGAATTTACGACTGAGAGGTTAGTGGTCTCTGTTTCAGTCATGAAATTCAGTGTAGGGCCTGCCGCCCCATTCTAGCTCCTGAAATAATTGATACTTCACCTCTATTACTACACAGGAGGTAATGTGATAGGCCGTGGCTTCTCCAGATCTTTGGTGCAGGAGGCAGCCCACCTTGACGCAACCCCAATGAAAAGTGCGCACTTTATTCACCTGGGATACTTACATGCAAGGTGGTAGCTGTGGGAGCACCTACGATACCTGTGTAGGGAATCACAGGCCAAGTTCTCGTCTGTAGTGAGCTTATCGAGGTGAAATATCCGGATCACTGTGGTAATGGATAATCCACGATAATGTCAAGGGACACGGGATATCGTCTTGTGTCGCTCACTACTCAAACATGACTGCCTGCTCAGCCGTAGCCGCCCGCTTGGTGGCCCAAAAAAAGTAGATGGGAGGGGAAAGAACGGTAGTGCCCAGGGCATACATTGTGTAGGGCAATTTTTTAAACTCTTAGTGTTAAATAAGTGTAGTAGTAATGTACAATAGCCTGTGAAGGCATAGTGACTAGGCTATACCCTAGAAATTAAGTGTATACTATACAGAATTGACACCTAATTAGGCATCGTCTCTTCCCCCTAACCCCCCCCCATATGGGTGATGGCTGTAGCTGTTTCTGGGAAATTCAAGCATATTTCCCACACATATTTTTTGGAAAAGAATGTGAGAAGTTATATCTAGTCTGGAAGTGAAAAAGATGCGTGATATATGCATGATGTACGTGACTTATGCATGAGACTTGCTTGACACAGCCTGTTGGAGAATGTGGACGTTCCACAACGTCTTGCAGTTTATATCTTCTCTTCATAGTCCTTTCAAGGGAGGTTTTCCCTGGCATGGTGAAGGGGCTATTCATCTAAGAAATTAGACCTCTTGTCTCTTCTCGGATCATACCTGAATACCCCTCACCCTCACGTCCTTTTTCCATTCGGCCTCTTTATTGTGAAATTTTTTTTCCTTGTGATTATCAGCTCCTAGATAGAGGGAAAAAGGATCATTATCCGTTCCATTCCGTTGAGGATATGTAGTGGTTCTGTTTGCAGTGGGAATTGGATTATCTGGGGACGTGATGGGCCGCCCTCCGGGGCCCCGGTGGGCGGCCTCGCGTGTCTTTGGGTGACTAAAGCATTCCTGGAGGCTACATTTCGGTTCCGTGAGATGGCAGCCCACCTCAATCTCTTGATTGATTCTAGTATACAAGGAAAGATTTCCATGCAGCATCAGCACTACTGGCCGCATCGAGGGCACTCTTCGGAGGGGGCGTAAACATGGCCCTTGTACGACCACGGACCTTCCTTCAAATCCAGTATCGTTTTTGGGCAATCCCTCGCCACCTGACTCGGGTACCGGAATTCCGGCTGACCCTTTTGATACTTCTGATGTTCGCTCTACTTTTGCCATGTTCCCGGCTTCTCTCACAATGGCGCGTCGTGGTTCTCTGATAATTATTATCTCTGGAAGCTGCAGGCGGATGAGAGACGGGCTGAGCTGAAAGTCAGATCGTTGGTATCAGCGAGATTGGAAGGCATTGCAGAGGTTTATAACCAAATTGAACCCTTGAATCTGCTGAAGAGTTGTATACTTTGCTATTATGCAGGATACTGCATTGTTATAATAGTGTTTATAAAATACAGTGTTCGTATTATGGAAAAAACTCCATAAAAGTAGTGTTAGTGCTTTAGTGGACGCATATTAGATGCGTGTGAGACAGGTGACTGGGATTGAGAGAGCTGTGTGGCGTCACAGATACTGGTATGGTGTGATTATTTCGTTATAATTTTCAAGCCATGGGCTGGTTTTGGGTTACATTTGCGCTCACATAGGCCCTGGTAAGGGCCTGGCCATGTTGTTTGAGTGGGGCTAGTGTGTTCCGGTATGATTTTGAATTAACAAGAGGCTACGAAGAAAGATTGAAGACCCTTAAATTACATTCATTTGTAAGACGTAGAATGAGGGGAGACATGATCGAGGTATACAAGTGGAAAATGGGTATTAACAAAGGGGATATAAATAAGGTCTTGAGGATATCTCTCCAAGAGAGAACCCGCAATAATGGATTCAAGTTAGATAAGTTTAGATTTAGAAAGGATATAGGAAAGTATTGGTTTGGAAATAGGGTAGTTGATGAGTGGAACAGTCTGCCTAGTAGGGTTATTGAAGCAAGGACCTTGGGTAATTTTAAATTTAGGTTGGATAAATTCATGAGTGAAAGGGGTTGGATTTGAGTGGGAATTGCACATGAGTACGTGGAAGATGGCTAATGTAATTCCTATTTTTAAAGCAGGGGACAAGTCGTTACCATCAAATTACCGCCCAATAAGTCTAACATCAATTGTAGGCAAATTACTAGAGTCGATTATAGCTGATAACATAAGAAGCCATCTCGATAGGCATAATTTGATTAATGATACTCAGCATGGATTCACCAGGGGCCGTTCCTGCCTAACTAATTTATTAACTTTTTTCAGTAAGGCTTTTGAGGCAGTTGATAATGATAAAGAATTCGATATTGTTTATTTGGATTTTAGTAAGGCTTTTGATAGAGTACCACATCAGAGACTGTTAAAGAAAGTGGCTGCTCATGGCATTGGAGGAAAAGTGTTAACATAAGAACATAAGAATGGAGGAACACTGCAAAGGCCTACTGGCCCATACAAGGCAGGTCCTTATCAAAACCACCACTACCTAAGAATTCACTCCTGCACCCACGACACCAATCAAACCCAGCCCCTACCCATTCAATATTTGTCCAATCTTTTTAAAGCCACCAGGTCCAGCCTCTATACCCTAATCGGAAGATTGTTCACGCATCTACAACTCTTCGAAAACCAGTACTTGTCAGTCCTATCTAAACTAAATTGATCCAATTTAAATCTGTTATTTCTGGTTCTTACTGTTCTGATATCCTCAGTATTTTATTAATATCTCCTTGTTTGCCATCATCCACTTGTACACCTCGATGATATCTCACTCATTCTACGTTCCAGAGTGGAGATTCAACGCTCTAAGTCTATCTTCATACGGGAGATTTCTTATACTGTAAATCATTTTAGTCATTCTTCTTTGTATGTTCTCCAATGAATCTATATCCATCCTGTAGTAAGGAGACCAAAACTGAGCTGCATAATCCAAATGAGGTCTCACTAGTGATGTATAGAGCTGTAAAATAACTTTTGGACTTCTGTTGCTTATACTTCTTGAAATAAATCCTAGTAATCTGTTAGCCTTATTGCACACTTAGGCACTGTTGTCTTGGCTTTAGATTCCTGCTTACCATGACTCCCAAGTCTTTTTCACATTCTGTATGACAAGCTCAACTTCACCTAGTTTATAAATTCGAGGGATATTTACATTACCAACGACTAGCACCTTACACTTGTCCACATTGAACTTCATCTGCCACTTTTCAGACCAAGACATTAATTTGTCCAAATCCTCCTGGAGTTCATTGGTATCCTCCTCAGAATGAATTATACGGCCTATTTTTGTATCATCAGCAAATTTACTCATGTCACTTGCAATTCCTTCATCAAGGTCATTTATGTAAATTATGAACAACAATGGGCCTAAAACTGATCCTTGTGGAACGCCACTAGTGACTAATCCCCAATTCAGATTTGACCCCATTAATGGAAACCTCTGCTTTCTATTGGTAAGCCATGCCTCTATCCATGCTAGAACTTTACCTCCTATACCATGAGCTGCCACCTTTTTTAAGAGTCTCTTGTGAGGTACTCTATCGAAGGCCTTACTGAAATCCAAGTAAACTATATCATATTCTTTATCACTGTCTACTGCCTCAAATGTTTTATTGAAAACGTCAGTAACTTTGTCAGGCAGGAACGACCTCTCGTAAACCCATGCTGAGATTCATTAATCAAATTATGGTCTTCAAGGTGACTTCTGATAATATCAGCTATAATTGATTCTAATAATTTGCCTACTATAGACGTGAGGCTTATTGGACGGTAATTTGATGGAATGGACTTATCCCCTGATTTGAATATAGGAACTACATTAGCTATCTTCCACATCTCTGGCACAACACCAGTTAGGATGGACGTATTAAACACATTCGTTAATGGCTGACTAAGTTCCATTTTGCATTCTTTAAGTACCCTGGAGAACAACTCGTCGGGTCCCGGGGACTTATTTTGCTTCAGTTTATCTATCTGTTTGATAACCATGTCCCTCGTGACAGTAATATTAGTTAATTTGAATTCTTCAGGAACTGAATAATTGTTCATTTCTGAATCTCATTTACGTCTTCTTGTGTAAAGACTGACAAAAAATAGTCATTAAATAGAGACACATTTCCAGTTCGTTATCCGTCAGCTGTCCATTTCCAATTTTCAGAGGTCCTACCTTTTCCTCACCTTCGTCCTGTACACTTGAAAGAACCCTTTTGGATTAGTCTTTGATTCATTAGCAACCTTAATCTCATAGTCACGTTTAGCCTTTCTAATCCCCTTTTTACTTCTCTTTCAACTGAACATATTGGTCAATAAGTTAACATCTCCTCTTTTCATGCGCTTATAAATTCCTCTTTTCTCCCTAATGTTGTCATGGATCGAGTCATGGCTCACCAATAGGAAGCAGAGGGTGTGCATAAATGGGGTTAAATCGGAGTGGGGATCTGTAACAAGTGGCGTTCCTCAGGGATCGGTTTTGGGCCCGTTGTTGTTTATAATATATATAAATGACCTTGACGAGGGAATTTCTAGTGATATGAGCAAATTCGCTGATGACACGAAGATAGGTAGGATAATCGATTCAGACGTAGATGTCAGTGAACTACAGGAGGATTTAGACAAACTCAATTCTGGTCAGAAAAATGGCAGATGCAGTTCAATGTAGATAAATGCAAAGTTCTTAAGCTCGGAGTGTCCATAACCCAAGCACTTATAAGTTAAATAACGTAGTTGATGAGTGGAACAGTCTGCCTAGTAGGGTTATTGAAGCTAGGACCTTGGGTAGTTTCAAATTTAGGTTGGATAAATTCATGAGTGAGAGGGGTTGGATTTGAGTGGGACTCTCTTACATGAGTAAATAGAATTATCAAAGCTTATTTCTTGGGTAGCATTGAAAATTGGGTTGAGCAAATATTCTGTTAGTGTGACGGATTGTGTAGGACCTGCCTAGTATGGGCCAATGGCCTGCTGCAGTGTTCCTCCTTTCTTATGTTCTTATGTTCTTATGAACTTAGCCATACAGATTGCGAGAAGGACTTGGGGGTGATGGTAGCAGCAACCTTAAACCAAGACAGCAATGCCTAAGCGTACGTAATAAGGCAAATAGATTACTGGGATTTTATCAAGAAGTGTTAGCAACAGAAGTCCAGAGGTTATATTACAGCTTTATACATCATTAGTAAGGCCTCACCTAGATTCGCAGCTCAGTTCTGGTCTCCATATTACAGAATGGACATAAATTCGTTAGAAAACATTCAGCGTAGAATGACTAAATTAATACATAGCATTAGAAATCTTCCTTACGAAGAAAGATTGAAGACCCTTAAATTACATTCACTTGTAAGACGTAGAATGAGGGGAGACATGATCGAGGTATACAAGTGGAAAATGGGTATTAACAAAGGGGATATAAAAAGGTCTTGAGGGTATCTCTCCAAAGAGAACCCGCAATAATGGATTCAAGTTAGATAAGTTTTAGATTTAGAAAGGATATAGGAAAGTATTGGTTTGGAAATAGGGTAGTTGATGAGTGGAACAGTCTGCCCATTAGGGGTTATTGAAGCAAGGACCTTGGGTAGTTTTAAATTTAGGTTGGATAAATTCATGAGTGAAAGGGGTTGGATTTGAGTGGGAATTGCACATGAGTAAATAAAATTATCAAAGCTTATTTCTTGGGTAGCATTGAAGGTTGGGTTGAACAAATGTTCTGTTAGTGGGATGGAATGTGAAGGACCTGCCTAGTATGGGCCAACAGGCTTGCTGCAGTGTTCCTCCTTTCTTATGTTCTACGAACCGAGTAGGAGAGTGGGGTAATGGCGGCCCCGCTGGTATCTAGTGTAATGTTTATTTTTTCTTCTGGCACAGCCTTAATTAACTAGTAGCTGTTTGTGAAATTTGTTGAAGAGACAGATTTGTTTTGTATATATTGCGAATGATAACAAAATTTTATTTTTATAAAAAGGTGAGTTTATCTACCCACCTGTTTGCTTTATAAAGTTACAAGTGTGACCCTGGGGTGGTGTATATATTTTTAATATTTTGTATATGCTTAGACAAGGCTTTAACCCCCACCCCCCTAGGATATTTTCGTAACAATTGCCGAATAATGGCAGCAGAATCACGTTTGTTCGATTTTCATAAAAACTAGAGTCTGTCCCTTGCTGTCTCATTAACAGTGCTAGTGTACTGCAACTAAATGGAGGCTGACCAGTCCATTGTGTAAACTGTGCCAGTTCCAGGTCATCAAATTCCGCACCATATTTTACTTTTTGTTCACCTCAAGTATTGGAGAGCAGTGTCAAATAATATAAATATGTTGTGGTAAACATAATATCAAAGCAGTTTTACGAAATAATGAAATATAACCATACTGGTGTCTAAATGTAATGTTGGACTTACTGGATCTTCTCTTGAGTATGACGCGATATTCTTAAGAACGCTTTGAAATTGTCTTGGTATTTAGTTGGGAATTTCGGGCCACATTATCATTTTTAGCATAAAATGAAGTCTTTTTTCATGGAAAGTAACAAATGTAGTTGAAAGCTCGATGGGAGATTCTCCCAAGGAAAAAAATACTTTATGGCAGCATTAGAACATAGATAATGTTTATATTTCTTCGTACATTCCTGAGTTTTCTTTCCCTCTCTTTGACCTTTCTTCGTCCCCGCTCTCTCTCGTAAAAGAGGTGAACTCGCTGGTGTTTCTAATGCTCCAGAAAACTACATATGGGCACAAAAACCCTGGAAGACTAACATGAGAGGCTAGCAAACATAAGCGTTAATCTGAACCTTTCATAACAAGTTAGGGTAAAGTTGTATGGCCATTTATACCCCAGGCCACCCATAGACATTTAAATCTCAGACATCCCCTTTCCCCAGGCCCATCCTGCGAGACATGTTCACCTTGTTTACGGGAACGGTGTTTAGGCTTAATATAAATTAAATAATGTAGATCTTAATATTACGGATTGCGAAAAGGATTTAGGAGTTCAGGTTAGCAGTAATCTGAAATCAAGACGACAGTGCATGAGTATTCGCAATAAAGCTAAAAGAATCCTTGGCTTCATATCAAGAAGTATAAATAATAGAAGTCCTCAGATTGTTCTTCAACTCTATATATCCTTGGTTAGGCCTCATTTAGATTATGCTGCACAGTTCTGGTCACCGTATTACAGAATGGATATAAATGCACTGGAAAACGTACAAAGGAGGATGACAAAGTTGATCCCATGTATTAGAACTCTTCCCTATGATGATAGACTGAGGGCCTGAATCTGCACTCTCTAGAAAGGCTTAGAATTAGGGGGGATATGATTGAGGTGTATAAATGGAAAACAGGAATAAATAAAGGGGATGTAAATAGCGTGCTAAAAATATCTATCATAGACAGGACTCGCAGCAGTGGTTTTTAAAAAAAATTAGATTCAGGAAGGATATAGGAAAGCACTGGTTTGGTAATAGAGTTGTGGATGAGTGGAACAAACTCCCGAGTACCGTCATAGAAGCTAAGAAGTTGTGTAGTTTTAAAAATAGGTTAGATAAATACATGAGTGGGTGTGGGTTGGACCTGACTAGCTTGTGCTACTAGGTCAGATGCCGTGCTCCTCCCTTAAGTGAATGTGACTGACCTGATTAGGTTAAGGCATTGGCTTAAGCCGGTGGGAGAATTGGATGTGCCTCGCATGGGCCGGTAGGCCTGCTGCAGTGTTTCTTCTTTCTTATGTTCTTATGTTATTACAGAGAATTATGTATATATATAATGTATATATATATAATATATATATATATATATATATATATATATATATATATATATATAGGAACATGGATAGGGCTTTCTGTTTGATTGATAGGAGTAGGAGACAGAGGTTTGCTTTCCTGGGGCTGGGATGGAGGATATTGTTAGCCGTCTGGACGACATCATGAGAGGTAATGGGAGCAATCCTATTATCTGTCTCAGTGCTGGAGGCAACGATGTTGGCAGACGTAGGAGTGAGGACCTGACTAGCAGGTTTAGGTCAGCAATAGACATAATTAGGAAGAAGGGTGGGAACCCTGTCATATGTGGTATTTTGCCAAGGAGAGGAGTTGGAAATGAATGGCTGTCCAGGGCAATTGGTGTCAATTGCTGGCTGGACAAATACTGTAAGGAAAATTCAGTAACATTCATTGACAACTGGGACCTCTTCTATGGCAGAAATGACATGTATGCCAGGGATGGGGTTCACTTATCCAGGTCTGGGGTGGGGGCACTGGCAACTGCAGTGGAGGGAGCTGTTAGGGCTTTAAACTAGAAATAGTTAGTGGTATGGGTTTTGGGGGGAAAACAGAGAAGTCCCAGTGTAGTAATATTATAAGTTGTAGGAGAACTAGTAATAGGCAGAATAAGGTGGATAGTGAAAAGCTAGTGACACTAGATGACAAGGACAGTAATAGGTATAGTGGAAAAACAGAGATGAGCAGGAAGGGTAAAGAGAAAGGAGGGTCTCTAAATATATATTACACCAATAGTCGTAGTGCTAGGAATAAGATGGACGAGTTGAGATTAGTTGCAAGTACGGGTAATATTGATGTTTTTGCAATAACTGAGACATGGTTTAATATGAAAAATCGGGACTTGCCTGCCGAATGTCACATTCAGGGTTTTAAATTGTTCCAAGTAGACAGAAGTATCGGAAAGGGGTGGGTGGCACTCTATGTCCGTGATCATTTAAATTGTTGCATAAAACGGGTATAAAGTCTGAATTAACACATACAGAGTCTGTCTGGATAGAATTTTCAGAGGGTGTGAAAAATTGATTTTAGGCGTGATTTACCGTCCTCCAAACTTAGATAGGGAACAAGGGGGACTACTTTGGGAGGAAATTGTTAAGGCCACAAGACACGATAACGTAGTAATTCTAGGGACTTTAACTTTAGTCAGATTGATTGGAATTTCATGACAGGAATTTAGAATCTAACGACTTTTTAGAAGTAGTTCAGGATTGCTTTTGAAGCAGTTCGTAACAGAACCTACAAGGAAATAACCTACTTGACTTGGTTCTGGCAAGCAAGGAAACCCTTGTTAATAATTTAGAAATTACAGAGGAACTCGGCTCAAGCGACCACAAGTCAATTACCTTTAGCATTGAATGGATGTATGATAGTAGGGATAATTCAGTAATGGTCCCAGATTTTCGCTTAGCAGATTATAATGGACTTAGAGAACACTTATCAACTGTGGACTGGGGTGAAGAGAGAGGTATCAATATGACAGTTTTCTTAACACTATACAGGCTGCCCAAAGAACATTTATCCCGTATAAAGAAATTAGATCAAGTAGAAATGACCCAAAATGGATGAATAATAGGCTCAAATATCTTTTAGGGCAGAAGAAAGGAATTTATAGGCGCATAAAAAGAGGTGAGGGTCATCTTATAAATCAGTATACTGACATTAAGAGGGACTTAAAAGGGAATAAGAAAAGCTAAACGGGACTATGAAATTAAAGTTGCTAGGGATTCAAAAACTAACCCAAAAGTTTTTTCCAGGTTTATAGAACAAAAGTTAGGGATAAGATAGGTCCCTTAAAAATAACTTTGGGCATCTTACTGACAAGGAGAATGATATGTGCTCTATTTTTAATAATTATTTTCTCTCGGTTTTCACACAGGAAGACATTAATAATATCCCAGTAATTAATTTTACAGAGGCCCAGAAGAAGATAAATTATGTAATATCACAGTCACTAGCGAAATGATTATGAAACAGCTGGACCGACTGAAACAAAATAAATCGCCGGGTCCTGATGAGCTTTTTGCAAGGGTTCTTAAGGAATGCAAAATGGAACTCTGAACCAATATCTAACATTTTTAATTTATCTCTTCAAACAGGTGTAGTGTCTGATATGTGGAAGATGGCTAATGTAATTCCTATTTTTAAAGCAGGGGACAAGTCACTACCGTCAAACTACCGCCCAATAAGCCTGACCTCAATTGTAGGCAAATTATTAGAGTCAATTATAGCTGATATTATTAGAAGCCATCTAGATAACCATAATTTGATTAATGATACCCAGCATGGATTCACGAGGGCCGTTCCTGCCTATCTAATTTATTAACCTTCTTCAGTAAAGCTTTTGAGGCTGTTGATCACGATAAAGAATTCGATATTGTTTATTTAGACTTTAGTAAGGCTTTTGATAGAGTACCGCACCAGAGACTGTTAAAGAAAGTGGCAGCTCATGGCATTGGGGAAAAGTGCTGTCATGGATCGAGTCATGGCTCACCAATAGGAAGCAGAGAGTGTGCATAAATGGGGTTAAATCCGAATGGGGACTTGTAACAAGTGGTGTTCCACAGGGATCAGTCTTAGGCCCATTGTTATTTATAATATATATCAATGACCTTGATGAGGGAATTACTAGTGATATGAGCAAATTCGCCGACGACACGAAGATAGGTAGGATAATTGATTCAAACATAGATGTCATAGAACTTCAGGAAGATTTAGACAAACTTAATTCGTGGTCAGAAAAGTGGCAGATGCAGTTCAATGTAGATAAATGCAAGGTTCTGAAGCTCGGGAGTGTCCATAACCCAAGCACTTATAAGTTAAATAACGTAGAACTTAGCCATACAGATTGCGAGAAGGACTTGGGGGTGATGGTAAGCAGCAACCTTAAACCAAGACAGCAATGCCTAAGCGTACGTAATAAGGCAAATAGATTACTGGGATTTATATCAAGAAGTGTTAGCAACAGAAGTCCAGAGGTTATATTACAGCTTTATACATCATTAGTAAGGCCTCACCTAGATTACGCAGCTCAGTTCTGGTCTCCATATTACAGAATGGACATAAATTCGTTAGAAAACATTCAGCGTAGAATGACTAAATTAATACATAGCATTAGAAATCTTCCTTACGAAGAAAGATTGAAGACCCTAAAATTACATTCACTTGTAAGACGTAGAATGAGGGAGACATGATCGAGGTATACAAGTGGAAAATGGGTATTAACAAAGGGGATATAAATAAGGTCTTGAGGATATCTCTCCAAGAGAGAACCCGCAATAATGGATTCAAGTTAGATAAGTTTAGATTTAGAAAGGATATAGGAAAGTATTGGTTTGGAAATAGGGTAGTTGATGAGTGGAACAGTCTGCCTAGTAGGGTTATTGAAGCTAGGACCTTGGGTAGTTTCAAATTTAGGTTGGATAAATTCATGAGTGAGAGGGTTGGATTTGAGTGGGACTCGCGCATGAGTGGGTAGAATTGTCAAAGCTTATTTCTTGGGTAGCATTGAAAATTGGGTTGAGCAAATATTCTGTTAGTGGGACGGATTGTGAAGGACCTGCCTAGTATGGGCCAACAGGCCTGCTGCAGTGTTCCTCCTTTCTTATGTTCTTATGTTCTTATATTATATATATATATATATATATATATATATATATATATATATATATATATATATATATATATATATATATATATATATATATATATATATATATATTTATATATATATATATATTATATAAAAATATATATATATATATATATATATATATATATATATATATATATATATATATATATATTATATATTTATATATATATATATATATATATATATATATATATATTATATATTTATATATATATATATATATATATATATATATATATATATCAATAACAACACTGCGAGTAGCCAAGGAATCGAACCCATGCTGCTTTGGCCTGCCTCATGGTGAGGCAGCTTCATTGCAGTGCTCCTTTCCTAGAATATGACTGACTCCACTACTACTACTACTACCACTTCTACTACTACCTCCATTATTACCCCACTCTCTTGTACCCTCCCCCTGTCTGCCTGCCTATATATACTCCTTCCACCTGTTCTGTGTTAGTGTGACTTTGTAAATGGTCTAAGTCGGGCCGAAACGTCGTCGTAAGCTCCTCTTTTTTTATATGTGCGGGTTGTGTGTGTATTATTAAAGCTAGCTGGCCCAGTGGATTACACGACGGTCTGTAGTTTTGAGACTCTCTGACCGCGGGTTCGAACCCCACCCGTGGTATGGATTAACTTTCTTCTTCTCAGTATCCGATTTCCGTCTTCCCACAGAGACAGATTTAGGATTGCGAGTCTCCCTAGTATAGGTACGAGAAGTTCCAATAGGTGAATAAGGCCGACACTTGTCAACTGATTTGGGTTACCAACTCCTAGGACATTTTTTTTCCATTACCTTGTTCCTTTGCGTTTTAGTACGCACAAGTTTGCGAGATCTCATAATTGTCTGCAAAGACGACAGTTTCCAGAACATATGATGCAGTATGGTCAATCAGATATTCTTGTACGTCGGCAGACATACAGACGTGAAGTATCAATTGAAAAGAAGCTGTCAAAAGTATTACAATCTGAGGCTCTGAACCACCTCTCGAAAACAATCTTTTTCTCAAGTGCGAATTCGACACAGGTTTGACCTTGTCTTCGCTGCAACGTATAAAATACACGTTGATAACACGGGTAACAAGTTGTACGTTTCTTGTATAGTTTCTTTAAAATAGTATCGTATTTTATATACTTGTCAAAGAGCAAAGCAGCTGTACAAGTTTGAGCTCTGCCTCTGAACGCTGTGTGCAGTAATGTTTCCCAGTGCTTGTGTGGCCAATTCATTGCCTATGCCTGATTCTCAAAAATATCAAAGTGTCTAAGTCACTTAGGAACTTAGGAACCATGGAGGTTGTTTTCTGCACCTTAAATAGTATGTCCTGAACTGTATTATAAGGAGGATCAGATCTGTTATACCGTTGTCTTTCAAAACGAAGTGTCTCTCTCTAATTATTCTTCGTTCAATTTCTTCTGGGCTTCTGTTTACGTAATCTGCAGCTGAATGAGGCATTCCATCCTCTCAACCTGATCCTCTGAGAGACGACCAGTAGGCAATGGAGGAGTAGGGAAATTAACATATCTGGATGTTCTTTAGGACGTGCACCTAGTCCAGCCATTCCTAGAGTATCTAGACCAGGTCTAGGATTACAGGAGTAGAGTTAGTGGTATGAGTCATACTGTCTGTCAGTCAGGCGAAGGTGAAGACTGAACTACACTAGGCTCTGTCACTCAGTCAGGCGAAGGTGAAGACTGACCTACACTAGGCTCTGTCACTCAGTCAGGCGAAGGTGAAAACTGACCTACACTAGGCTCTGTCACTCAGTCAGGTGAAGGTGAAGACTGACCTACACTAGGCTCTGTCACTCAGTCAGGCGAAGGTGAAGACTGACCTACACTAGGCTCTGTCACTCAGTCAGGCGAAGGTGAAAACTGACCTACACTAGGCTCTGTCACTCAGTCAGGCGAAGGTGAAAACTGACCTACACTAGGCTCTGTCACTCAGTCAGGCGAAGGTGAAGACTGACCTACACTAGGCTCTGTCACTTCTGCTTTTGCTCTCAACTCATCTCATCAATTAGTGACATATCTAATTGTTACACTAGGCTCCTCGGACTCTGATTCCGAATCAGAAATCTGGTGAGAAGTGAACAATAAATCTTATTAATGCTCTGACAGTTTCGGCGGTGTAATTTTCTGTGATATTTCACACTGAGATTTAGCTACTTACCAACACGTCTCAAGTTTTAGTGTTGTTAACTTTGGACAAAGTCGGAGTACCACTTGACTCATGCGAACTGTGTCATGAAAATAAGTCTGTATCAAGAGAGTGATTACAGGAGGTTATGGTACACAAATTGTATCATGCCAGAATGTAGACTAAGAGATAGAGCTCATTAACAATATCTCCATTTCCTTGGATCAAGAGAATCGGTTAGGTACACACATGTACCTATTATGTTGTACAAAACCGAACTTTAACTCCTTAGATCAGGAAATTACTTGAAGTGTCAGACTACAGACTTACTAGTAAGTCAAACTAGGCAATTTCTCCAACACCTTGGATCAAAATCTCGGACAGGCCCTATTGTTACAAAATGCAACATCCATAAAGTACAGACATCTCCAGAGAATACGAGGTCACCTTACTGACCCTCCTCTGGCATCTGGCTTATTGCTGGTTATATAAGTGTCACAATATTCTAGTCCAGTTATTCCTTAAAATTAATTAAGAGACAATTCAATAGCGCTTCTGTAGTGCAACTGGATGAATATAAACCAACTAAATAATATTTGAGATCTTTAGTATTAAAGATGTCTAGGTAGTAACAATTAAAAGGTAATATGTTTTGTGTAATTAATATAAGCTCCTACACTACTCTAAGTATAACTTGGTATACATTTATATCATAATTATCTTGTACATATAATTGTATAGTGCTTAGGGTAAATTTAGTAACTGTACTATTAAGTACCGTCTGGTACATTGCTATGGTGAGATATACTCAAGGATATGAATAATATAAGCACGTGTGTGCGCTCAATAATGCTCCTTATATCTCAGTAAGACCCGACTCGACTTATGTTATGACTGATAAGTCCTTAAATAATCTAACATTTCAACCAACAAGGAAATCAGACAACTTGCTTGAACACTATGACGACTCCTTCGCCATACAGCAATAATGTACGAAACAGCAGTAAATAGCACAGCTTCAGGCAAGGAACAAGGAACCGTAACAGTAGACCTTCAACAGATCCTACACAAATGGTATAAAACTCCCTTAATACTGAAACGGAGTTCAGTATTACCAAATCCCGACTACGGCAGTACGTAGTTGCCAGAACAAATGTAGGTCGAAAGTTGATCTCGGGGCATCATAGATACACATTGTCTCCACAACACAACCTCTGAGAAACGTCAAATATTACTAAATCTAAATAATGCTTTGTGAAAAGAGTTGCACAGAGTTACGAGAAGTATGTCCCGGCTCACCAAAGGAGACATTATTCTACTAAAAAATAGATCCTAAATCACAAGAGATGACAGAGCAGAGCAAGCAGGCTGCCATCACGAGCAACAGCCAGAGAGAGAGAGTGAGGCAAGTCCAGTAGCGACAACATTAGGTATGTCATGTGATTTAGTAACAGCTTACTCCTGCGACACCGCCAGGTGGGTAGCAGGTTGCTCCTGACACCGACTGAAACAAGCGGGCAGGTAGTCAGCAAGTGCTGGCAGCGAGCACAA
The DNA here is from genome assembly GCA_009830355.1 of Cherax destructor. NCBI lineage: Eukaryota > Metazoa > Arthropoda > Malacostraca > Decapoda > Parastacidae > Cherax > Cherax destructor. The sequence goes on along the minus strand of WNWK01014253.1, from coordinate 33,540 downwards.
TGAGTGGTGTAGCAGTTACATCCTACCTACATATATATACTAATATAATAAGTCAAATAATAATATGAAAGAAGATATTTTCATTTTAGCTGTTAATGAAAGCATCGGCAATATAAAATTATATGAAAATTCAGTATATATAAATAATATACATTGCGTCCTTTTCACAGGACGCAACATATACGAAAAATTAGATAAGAACTAAAATACAATACTGTACTGGCTTCAGGAAACGACAGAAAATCCAATGGTTAACTACAGTCTTAGTACCTGGACTTCAGGAAGTGGATTAAGAGACTTGAGCTGAACCTAACGACTGAAGAGAAGAGGCCAAGGAAGGAAGGACCGAAACTATGAAAGGCAAAATGCTTAGAAAATCAGGGACATTATAAAGAAAATAATCAATCTAAGGTTAGTATGATTAATGCAAGTGATAACAAGTGGTAGGGGTAATAACGATACAGTATCAAAAATTAGTACGACCAAGTCGTGCATACAAATTAAGGTCGTCACACACGAAGGACCACATGCTCTTTCCAAGCCAAATAAACGTTGATAATGCGGGATTTTCGTATAATGCTTATCATAATGGTCGCTTCCCTCAGTTCTTGGTAACACACGACGCTGCTCCTGACAACCCGCCAGGTAAATTATGCCACAGCCGGATTTTCCAGCTTATGAAAATGATTTAATGGGGAATGAAGTACAGCGGGAAGAGAAGAGAGGCTAAGGAGGGAAGAAGCAAAGGCGAGGCAGGTGGCTAGGAAAGTGACGAAAATAGGGAAGATCAGGAGTAGGCGGCGAAAGGTGAGAATGGGAGGGAGGAAAAGAAAATGTAGGATACAAGGGAGTCTAAGAGAAGAGGAAAGAGGCGAAGAGGAGGAGGAGGAGGAGGGGGTGAGGGTGGGTGTCACACGTGACACTCATGGTATTTACTTCAGTTCATTTGTTTAATGTTTCTTCTTGTTTATACAATGGATTAAGTGGTAGCGCCTTGTGCCTTACATCTAAAGGAATCTTGACCCAAACCTGGCATGAGTGTAAACGTTGGGCATATCTCTGTTTATCTAGAAGTAAATAGGTACCCTGGTGATAGGAAAATATTGTGGGTGACATCCTGAGGAACAGCACCAAAGGACGTCAATGGAAATAAACCATATTGATTTTTTTTTTTTTTTTTGGGGGGGGGGGGGTATCTTTAAATACTAGGCGGGTTAATTATCCGAATTAAGTTTTCTTCTTAAACTATTGTGTGTTGTGATTGTTTCCCATCAACGTTTCGTCACTCTTATGTAATAAGTAATTTATGATTTGAAGAAACCCTTCACAAGTCACAATACCGTGACTGGAACACTTCACAAGTCACAATACCGTGACTGGAACCCTTCACAAGTCACAATACCGTGACTGGAACCCTTCACAAGTCACAATACCGTGACTGGAACCCTTCACAAGTCACAATACCGTGACTGGAACACTTCACAAGTCACAATACCGTGACTGGAACACTTCACAAGTCACAATACCGTGACTGGAACACTTCACAAGTCACAATACCGTGACTGGAACACTTCACAAGTCACAATACCGTGACTGGAACACTTCACAAGTCACAATACCGTGACTGGAACCCTTCACAAGTCACAATACCGTGACTGGAACACTTCACAAGTCACAATACCGTGACTGGAACACTTCACAAGTCACAATACCGTGACTGGAACCCTTCACAAGTCACAATACCGTGACTGGAACCCTTCACAAGTCACAATACCGTGACTGGAACCCTTTATAACTAACACATATCACAGTATCATGGCTGAAACCCTTCACAATTAACACAAGTCATAAACCGTGTCTGGAACAACTCTCACATAATCCACTTTGGAAAAAAAAAACTTTCGATAACGTTTCGGTCCGTCCTCGACCACTATCAAGGTCGAACTTTAAAATTTCTTGTCCTTCGGATGGCTTATTTATGAATTTAATGAAGTATCACTGTATACTCACTTTTTTTTTGTACTCGCTTATTTGTGGTTGTGAAAATAATTTCTGCCTCCTAAATTGGTCACTACTGGGTTCACTCTTTGCTTCGTGAGCTGTGTCATACCTATTTTTTAAGCTGTGTATAGATCATGCCTCTACCACGAAGTGCTCTGCATAACCATGGGCTTTCTGCTTGCTCAACAAAATGTCACCCATCACTGTACAAACATTGCATCACGCAGAAATAAATCTTTGACTTTGACTTCGATTTCCAAATCATTCCACTTGCCGATTAATCAGACACTTCAGACATGCTACTTGACGTTCGTGTATTAGCTTCCCGTCTGTTGAACAGCCTCTTACTCTCCACCCAATATATTATCATAATGTTTTTTACATTGTTATCGTGTCATTCAGTGGTCCTTGTGTCATCTGTGTGCGCGTGTTTGTACGTGCATAGTGTATAATTTCAGTGGCTGCCACAAACACTAACCCAATTATCGGGAGCTGGTGATCTCTTGTGTCCCTGGTGATTGGAGCATCCTCATCCTCATCCTCATCCTCATCCTCATCCTCATGCTCATCCTCATGCTCATCGATCTAAGCATTAGCATCTCCAACAGTTGCAGAAAGAGCCTCAGCATTAGAAGCGGTGGGAACAGCACTTGCAACAGCAGCAGTGATAGTAAGAGCACTACAGCAGCAGCAGTGGGTTAGGGCTACAGCAGCAGAGGGTGAGGGCTGCAGCAGCGGGTTAAGGCTACAGCAGCAGCGGGTAAGGGCTGCAACAGCACCGGTTGAGGGCTGCAACAGCGGCAGCAACGATTGGACGGCGCAGCGGCAACAGCGGGCGAACGCTACAGCAACAGGAATAACTGCCGAGCGCTGCAGCAGTACCAGTGGGTGAGCGCTACGGCTGCTACAACAGCAACAGACGAGAGTTGCTGCAGCTACAGCAGTAGTGGGCGTTATGTACACATTAACTGCGTTCCACCAGCTGTGCTGAGACATTACTTGCTTCATACATTCACCCATCATATACATTTAATTCAAAGTATAAAAAACATATGAGACGTCTTCGGTAATATATAATAATAATAATAATAATAATAATAATATAATAATAATAATAATAATAATAATAATAATAATAATAATAATAATAATAATAATAATAATAATAATAATAATAATAATAATAATAATAATAATAATAATAATAATAATAATTAGTAGTATTATTAAATAATAATAATAATTATAATAATAATAATTATAATAATAATAATAATAATAATAATAATAAGAATATCTTCATTTACTACAAGTACATGTACAAGGTATGCAGTCCCAGCTGACATCAATGACATACTACTATATAGAAAGCCGCTTGTCATGCAGAGCATTTCGGGCAAATTAGGTCAGTTTTGTCCCAGGATGCGACCCACACCAGGTACCCATTTTACTGATGGTTGAACATTGACAACCGGTGTAAGGAAATACGTCCAATGTTTCCACCCCTTCGCCGGGAATCGAACCCGGGCTTTTGCCACCAGGCTACGGGGCACTGATTTTAGCATGGAGGGCAGATGTCTCCGTGCATCCTGCCACTGTAGGACACTGTAGTGCACCATTATCTCCAACTTGAACAACGTGCGTGGGAATACCAACGTTCTAAGCATATATCATGTGTTGCTAGATGTAAGCCGCTCGTTTAATTTCTTAAGTTAGAATGTAGCAGACTAGGAGAATACAGAATTAATACCATAGACATTTATGAACAATCTAAGTTCCTTGTAACTAAGGTCAGTAACATTTTGCAAAACTATCGAGGATTTGTTGCCAGTTAGATTATTGCAAATTGCAAAACAGAGATACCTGTAGATAAGGATATTGTAAATGTTGTATATTGAAAGAGTCAAGATGAAGTTAATATAGCTATATAAGGCTACTGACGTATGTCAGTGGTATTGGATGTATATCAATGGTATCATATACTGACAAATATGTTAATGAGACACAAGATAAGGTTTATGGAATTTTATTAAGACTTTCGCCCACAAGGTTCTTTATCAATTCTCAAAAATGATAAGGAGATTATCAGTTCTCAGAATTGATAATCAATTGATTATCACTTCTGACTATCAGTTCTGAGAATTGATAATCAATTGATTATCAATTCTGAGAATTGATAATCAATTGATTATCAATTCTGAGAATTGATAATCAATTGATTATCAATTCTGAGAATTGATAATCTCTAGCGGACGAAACTTTTTAATTAAAGGCCACAAACCGCATATTGTGTTGTTAACTGTTATTTGGGCTACGACTTACTTAGTGTATATTAATATGTTCATTTACAGGATGAATAGCACTGCCAAAATATAGTCATCCTTCCGGATCAAATCTAAATAATTATTTTGGTTACCATTACGTAAGTATAGGTTAATTTACGCTAGCCTAATCTTACTTGAAATAACCAATAGTATTTCTTGTAGAGACTTAGATCGAATTTCATTGAGATTGTTTGTTAAGTGACCAGATTTACTCGGTGCTTCCTGCTTTAAGCTTGTATTTAGCACAGCTATAGCAATTGTTGAATAACGTTAAGGGGATCACAGTACAGTATACAAGCTAGTCATATGATATATATACTTTCAAAATATTGAAAGTGAAATTACTAGTAGATATACTTATGATTTCCTACAAACTCTTAAAATGTCACGTTCGTTTATCAACTCGGTATTTTTTTTATATTGAAACTGACGCCTCAGAATAATTACCTTTACGTAGCGACTGTTTTCAGGCAGTCTCCGGCAGCTTATATTTTCCTGCTGGTATGTGTCTACCTCACCTTTAATTAGTAAAGCTTTATTTGATGATGAAGTGTTAATGATGCCTTCACCTATGCAGTAGGTTCTTGTGCCTCCTAGCACCTGAAGGTTGTTAATGATGCCTTCACCTGCGCCGTAGGTTCTCGTGTCACCCAGCACCTGAAGGCTGGTGACGACTTCAAGCAGCAATCGTCTTTCCTGAGACACGTTCGTCACTCACCCTCGCAGTTTTCAGCACCAACATTTTCTTGTTGGATTCCTCGTGTCTGCTTCATCAAGAGAATGTTTCCCAGTGCAATTTGAATAACTTGGTAAATCAAATAGACTAATAAAAATAATATGACTCAGGAAATTGCAACAGCAAGATTGGAAACAAATTACAGAACGGGTGGGACGTGAAGCCATGGCACCTGTCATGGCTTCAAACCCCACCCGGTCCCTGATTTAAAAGTAATATGTATAAACTAAAAGAGAATTTTACAATATTGTGAAAGTAAAAGCCTGCAAGGAGTATTGGTTATCAGTGCTGCTACTTCGCTCATGCAACGACATCACTGTACTGACAAGGCCATCAAATATAAATTTTATTTAGTATAATCTTGCTCTTATTCAGGATTTTGAAGACCTTATCTGTCGTCTAAAGCACAGTTTGCAAGAAGACAGACACCATGCAGTACAAGTCATATATACGTGTACAAAGATACAAAGAAAACATTCTCCTACCACTACTGTGAGTAACACTATAATATTGAATCACTAAATTAAGTTGTTGTTTTATGTTATGTAGATAAGAGTTTGTGGGTTCCAGCTTCACCCTTAAATATAACTTCGAAAGTTAAAGAAAGATTATTTCGTGATTATCAAGACCTTCCTCATGAGTCCTAAAAAAAAAAGTTTATCGAGTCTACCAAAAGTTTCCGTAGTAATTATAAGAGCATACTGTATGTGGTCACCTTCGGCGACTTGGTACCCACTAGTGATGCCTGGGGCAGGATGCCTGGGGCAGGATGCCAGGGGCAGGATGCCAGGGGCAGGATGCCTGGGGCAGGATGCCTGGGGCAGGATTCCAGAGAGAAGGAAAAATAAATGGAAAAGAGAAGAGAGTAGATAGGGAAAGTGAGACGATAAATGACACAGTGAGAGTATATAAAGGAAAGATTAAAACACAATGATTAATGAGATGGGTATATTGAAAAGAAGAGACAATAAAAATATCTGAAAGGTCGAGAAAGAAGACACTGTAATTACTGAGTGATAAATCCTTCACTAATTCACTGGTCAACAATTTTTGAAAAGTTGTATGCTTCTTAAATTCGTATGTATTTTCATATCCTGAATCCAAATATCACATTGATAAATTTTTTTTAGCTATAGGTTTAAAGATACGAGACATGTAATATTTGATTATTTTATTATAACGTACAATATGTGTCAGTATGTTTTAAACTCTAATCCGTACCTACTATCTGCCTTTTTGCTTGACGCTTATAGTGGGCTGAATCTCTTGCCAATGTCCAGCAATAGTCTGCAAGCATTCTTGTGCCCAATTTGCCTAGAAATCCCTTTGCCACTAACTTTAATGCTTATCAAGCAGCTTTCTCCTCCCCATGAAGGTCTGATTCAGTCACCATCTTTAAGAAGCTCTCGGATCTGAGGACCATTAAAGACTCCCTCTTTTATCTTAGCGTCGCTCAGTGAGGAGAATTTTAATGTTGAATCCCTGACCGAATTTGTCCATAGCTTTTACAAAAAAAATCATGAGCCTCAGTTTTATGTGTAGTGGTGGTAGCAAAATTTTGTTTGGTTCAATGAGAGGTGGATGTTGAACATTGTTCATCCCAGACTCCAGGTGATTGACGAGGTGGTCAGTCTGTCCTGATGTAGTGGGAGCCTCTTGCACGACTGTCCCATTCACATAGAAAGCAGCAGTACTTGGTGTATCCGCCTTGCAAGACACCTTTCAGACTCGTTTTTGATGAATCTATGAGAATTTATTCATTACTTTATCATTATAATACAGATCATGACAACTAAGCAGAAGTATCTATATCATTCAGTAGGAAAATAAAATTAATATAATATGCCTCACATGCATATCAGTAGCTTGCTCAGTGATTATTTATTATAAGTTTAAAAAGTGTTTAACTAAGAAAATCACCAACCTTTCACCTCAAAATATAAACTTGGAGAGCACAACCACCTTGTATGACTGCTGGAACAATAATGAAGGTCAGTGAGACTGTGAGTGTTGTAAGAAACACACTGCCGCAACCCTGTTGCAACCTGTTGTGACACGTTGGTCTATATTGAAAAGTAGACCTAACAAACAATTTCAACTATGATATTTATTATCAGTGACCTAAAATTAGTTGGAAATTGCTACTCTGGTCTCGGAAGCATTTTGGTTGTAGACCAGTGTAATGAGAGATTCCAACAGAGGTGCAGCCTGTATTTCAATCTATGGGATGGGAATGGAAGGGGAAGAGGTGGGGCTAAACCAGGATTTCAATCTTGAAGGTTACTTAACAATCATAAGATGCTGGAAAAGAATTATTAAAAGAAAAGTACTTTTTTTTAGCAAGTATGTGAAATTTCTTGAATTATTGTGCTTCCGTGGTCACTGGTCAATATAAGACAGTGAAAATTACCCATTAATTGAAAAAAAAATAATATAAAGAATTTACATCTGCCGGGACCTTAGTCCCCTTATTCCCTCCTCTTCCCATGGCTGTGCCACTCTGTATGAAGATTTTATGTCTCTTACATTTATATCATTGCCTAAGACTTCCACATAACGTCTAACTTAGCGAAAGACATTTTACTAATTTTGAGACTGGGAATTTATTAGAAAGTTAAGAAACTACTGTGTTTAGATTTTTTAAGAAACATTTTCTACGTGAAATATATATTATATATATATATATATATATATATATATATATATATATATATATATATATATATATATATATATATATATATATATATATATATATATATATATATATATATATATATATATATATATATATATATATATATTTCACTTCAATTTGAGAGCTGGTTCTAAAGAAACACATTCACCATCACTCATTCTCTAATTATATTTCACAGAAGTGCGGGGACAACCCAGTTTGAATAAGCCTCAGACACCACTCATCCCTGAGAGCGCAAGCACCTTCACCACCCATGAATGAGTACTAAGTTATATTTTTCAGAACTACCTTCAGCTTGGTTTTCGCTATTTTTTCTTCTACTGTCAATACGTTTATGCGTAACTAAGACTGGCGCACACTCACCTTGTACACTCCTTAACATAATTTATATCAACAATTTTTATTCCACTCAAAACAAACTCTTTGGCTAGAAATAAATTGAGTACTCTTGAGTACTTGTGTGTGTGTGTGTACTCACCTAGTTGTACTCACCTAGTTGTGGTTGCAGGGGTCGAGTCACAACTCCTGGCCCCGCCACTTCACTGGCCTCTACTGGGTCACTTTCCTGCTCCATGAGCTTTATCATACCTCTTCTTAAAGCTATGTATGGATCCTGCCTCCACTACATCGCTTCCCAAACTATTCCACTTCCTGGCTACTCTGTAACTGAAGAAATACTTCCTAACATCCCTGTGATTCATCTGAGTCTTCAACTTCCAACTGTGACCCCTTGTTGCTGTGTCCCATCTCTAGAACATCCTGTCTCTGTCCACCTTGTCGATTCCTCTCAGTATTTTATATGTCGTTATCATGTCCCCCCAATCTCTCCTGTCCTCCAGTGTCGTCAGGTCGATTTCCTTAACCTCTCCTCGTAGGACATACCCCTTAGCTCCGGGACGAGTCTTGATGCAAACCTTTGCACTTTCTCTAGTTTCCTTACGTGCTTGGCTAGGAGTGGGTTCCAAATTGGTGCTGCATACTCCAGTATGGGTCTAACGTACACAGTGCACAGGGTCCTGAACGATTCCTTATTAAGATGTCGGAATGCTGTTCTTAGGTTTGCTAGGCGCCCGTATGCTGCAGCAGTTATTTGGTTGATGTGCGCCTCAGGAGATGTGCCTGGCTTTATACTCACCCAAAGATCTTTTTCCTTGAGTGAGGTTTGTAGGCTCTGGCCCCCTAGACTGTACTCCGTCTGCGGTCTTCTTTGTCCTTCCCCAATCTTCATGACTTTGCACTTGGTGGGATTGAACTCCAGGAGCCAGTTGCTAGACCAGGCCTGCAGCCTGTCCAGATCCCTTTGTAGTTCTGCCTGGTCCTCGTCCGATTGGATTCTTCTCACCAACTTCACATCATCTGCAAACAGGGACACTTCGGAGTCTATTCCTTCCGTCATGTCGTTCATAAATACCAGAAACAGCACCGGTCCTAGGACTGACCCCGGTGGAACCCTACTCGTCACCGGCGCCCACTCTGACACCTCGCCACGTACCATGACTCGCTTTTGTCTTCCTGACAAGCATTTCCTGATCCATTGTAGTGCCTTCCCTGTTATCCCTGCCTGGTCCTCCAGCTTTTGCACTAATCTCTTGTGTGGAACTGTGTCAAACGCCTTCTTACAGTCGAAGAAAATGCAATCTACCCACTCCTCTCTCTCTTGTGTTACTTCGTCACCCTGTCATAGAACTCCAGTGGGTTTGTGACACAGGATTTCCCGTCCCTGAAACCATGCTGGCTGTCGTTGATAAGCTCATTTCTTTCTATGTGTTCCACCACTCTTCTCCTCATAATCTTCTCCATGACTTTGCATACTATACATGTCAGTGACACTGGTCTGTAGTTTAATGCTTCGTGTCTGTCTCCTCTTTTAAAAATTGGGACTACATTTGCTGTCTTCCATACCTCAGGTAGTCGCCCTGTTTCGATAGATGTGTTGAATATTGTTGTTAGGGGTACACATAGCGCCTTTGCTCCCTCTCTCAGGACCCATGGAGAGATGTTATCCGGCCTCATCGCCTTTGAGGTATCTAGCTCACCCAGCAGTCTCTTCTCTTCTTCCTTTGCTGTATGTATTGTGTCCAACACTTGATGGTGTACCCCCACCTCTCTGTCTTTCTGGAGTCCCTTCTGTCTCCTCTGTGATCACTTCCTCAGTTCCTCACATACTTCGTGGTCGTTTCTTGTGATCTCTCCTCCTTCCTTCCTCAGCCTGATCACCTGGTCCTTGACTGTTGTTTTCCTCCTGATGTGGCTGTTCAACAGCTTCGGGTAAGATTTGGCTTTCGCTGCTATGTCATTTTCATATTGTTGTTGGGCCTCCATTTTTACCTGTGCATATTCATTTCTGGCTCTACGACTTCTCTCCTTATTCTCCTAGGTCCTTTGAGTTCTATACTTCTTCCACTCTCTAGCATTTTTGGTTTTGGCCTCTTTACACCTTTGGGTGAACCTAGGGCTCATCCTGGCTTTTACGTTATTTCTGTTACCTTTGGGTACAAACCTCTCCTCAGCTTCCCTGCATATTGTTGTCACATATCCCATCATCTCGTTTACTGACTTCCCTGCCAGTTCTCTTTCTCACTGAACCTCGTGTAGGAAATTCTTCATGTCTGTGTAGTCCCCTCTCTTGTAGTTTGGCTTCATTCGTCCTGCCCTCCCTGCTTCCCTCTCCACTTGTAACTCTACTATGCATTCGAAACTCAGAACCACATGATCACTGGACCCGAGGTTTCTCTCATATGTGATGTCCTCAATGTCTGCACTACTCAAGGTGAATACTAGGTCCAGTCTTGCTGGTTCATCTTCTCCTTTCTCTCTGGTAGTGTCCCTTATGTGTTGGTACATGAGGTTTTCCAGTTCCACCTTCATCATCTTAGCCCTCCATGTTTCTGAGACCCAATGTGGCTCCAGGTTCTCCCAGTCGATTTCCTTGTGGTTGAAGTCACCGCATGAACCCTTCTGGCCATCTCAGCTAGTGTGTCAACCATCGCTCTATTACTCTCATCATATTCTTGCCTTGGCCTCCTACTGTTCTGTGGTGGGTTATACACCACTGCAATTACCACCTTGAGACCTCCAGACTGAAGTATTCCTATTATGTAGTCTCTTGTGTCTCCTCTGTCTCTCCAGCTCATCAAAATCCCATCGGTTTTTGATGAGCAATGCCACTCCTCCACCCCCTCTGTTTCCATTTCTCAGGATCTGATATCATGTTGGAAAGATGGCATCTGTTATCATTCCTGTGAGCTTGGTTTCTGTGAGAGCCATTATGTCCGGTGATGCCTCTTTGAGTCTTTTATTCCATTCCTCCCACATATTCGTTATTCCATCAGCATTGGTGTACCATACCTTCAGTTTCCTCTCCAACACTGTGTTCTGGGGGATCTGTGAGGTGGGGAATCTGGCGGTGTGCTGTGGGATTCTACGGTGTAGTAGTGTGGGGTATGGGCTTTAAGTGTGGATTTTGGTTTGTGTCCGGATAGTGTGTTTGGTTGTGGGATTCTAGGGGTAGTTCAGTGTGTGCTTGCGCTTGTTGTTCTGCCCTGTCCTGGTTGTCCTCTGCTATGTGTGTGTGTGTGTACTCACCTATTTGTGGTTGCAGGTGTGTGTGTGTGCACTCACCTAGTTGTACTCACTTAGTTGTGGTTGCAGGGGTCGATTCATAGCTCCTGGCCCCGCCTCTTCACTGGCCGCTACTGGGTCACTCTCCTTGCGCCATGAGCTTTATCATACCTCTTCTTAAAGCTATGTATGTAACCTGCCTCCATTACATCGCTTCCCAAACTATTCCACTTCCCGACCACTCTGTGACTGAAGAAATACTTCCTAACATCTCTGTGATTCATCTGAGTCTTCAACTTCCAACTGTGTCCTCTTGTTGCTGTGTCCCATCTCTGGAACATTCTGTCTTTGTCCACCTTGTCAATTCCTCTCAGTATCTTATATGTCCCTCCTATCTCTCCTGTCCTCCAGTGTCGTCAGGTCGATTTCCCTTAACCTCTCCTCCACACTGTGTGTGTGTGTGTGTGTGTGTGTGTGTGTGTGTGTGTGTGTGTGTGTGTGTGTGTGTGTTTGAGACGTGTGTATCTGTGTGTGTAGCGTGTGTGTGTGTGTGTGAGTGTAGCGTGTGTGTGTGTGTGCTCACCTATTTGTGGTTGCTTGGGTCGATTCATAGCTCCTGTCTCCGCCCCGTGTGTGTGTGTGTAGAGGGAGGAAGGGAGGGTGTAAGGGAAAGTGAGAGGGAGGTAGGCTGGTGAGGAGTGAGAGGGAGGGAGGCTGGTGCGGAGTGAGAGGGAGAGAGGGAGGGAGGCTGGTGCGGAGTGAGAGGGAGAGAGGGAGGGAGGCTGGTGCGGAGTGAGAGGAGAGACGGAGGGAGGCTGGTGCGGAGTGAGAGGGAGAGAGGGAGGGAGGCTGGTGCGGAGTGAGAGGGAGAGAGGGAGCGAGGCTGGTGCGGAGTGAGAGGGAGGGAGGCTGGTGCGGAGTGAGAGGGAGGGAGGCTGGTGTGGAGTGAGAGGGAGGGAGGCTGGTGCGGAGTGAGAGGGAGAGAGGCTGGTGCGGAGTGAGAGGGAGGGAGGCTGGTGCGGAGTGAGAGGGAGAGAGGCTGGTGCGGAGTGAGAGGGAGGGAGGCTGGTGCGGGTGAGAGGGAGAGAGGGAGGGAGGCTGGTGCGGAGTGAGAGGGAGAGAGGGAGGGAGGCTGGTGCGGAGTGAGAGGGAGAGAGGGAGGGAGGCTGGTGCGGAGTGAGAGGGAGAGAGGGAGGGAGGCTGGTGCGGAGTGAGAGGGAGAGAGGGAGCGAGGCTGGTGCGGAGTGAGAGGGAGGAGGCTGGTGCGGAGTGAGAGGGAGGGAGGCTGGTGTGGAGTGAGAGGAGGGAGGCTGGTGCGGAGTGAGAGGGAGAGAGGCTGGTGCGGAGTGAGAGGGAGGGAGGCTGGTGCGGAGTGAGAGGGAGGGAGGCTGGTGTGGAGTGAGAGGGAGAGAGGCTGGTGCGGAGTGAGAGGGAGGAGGCTGGTGCGGAGTGAGAGGGAGAGAGGCTGGTGCGGAGTGAGAGGGAGGGAGGCTGGTGCGGAGTGAGAGGGAGAGAGGCTGGTGCGGAGTGAGAGGGAGGGAGGCTGGTGCGGAGTGAGAGGGAGAGTCGGCGTGGACTTACCTAGGAGGAAGTAATAAACACACTCAGGTAAGGAAAATAAATCCTGAAGAGGAGCATAAAACATTTAAGATGTGTGTTATGACCACTACGGTCGGTACGACGGAGCGGGTCATCAAAGCAACATGTACCTCCATTCCCACCCCACACTTTCCTCCCCATTTCCACCCCACACTTTGCTCCCCATTTCCACCAAACACTTTGCTCCCTATTCCCACCCCACACTCCCTCCTCATTCCCACCCCATCTCTCCCTTCCCCAAACTGTCCCCTATATATATGTTCTACATTCCCTTCCCCCCCGCATTGCATCCCCTATATAAATGTACCTCCATTTCCACCTCACACTCCCTCTTATTTATAAATGTACCTCCATTCTCACCCCCATACACCGGGGCTCCATACCCAGGAAAGCTGCGCATGTTTCCTTGTATTTGCTACCCCTGTTCACCTAACAGAAAATAGGTACTTGAGTGTGGGTCGCATTCTGAAAGAAAATATTAGAAGACCTAAATGGGAATAAGTCAGTCTGATAATATTTTGTTGGGTTATCCTTCATTACTAACTCTCTGGGTTAATTAATCTCAGCTAAATATTTACTGTTTTCATCTTCACTTCATTGAATGTGTTGTAAAATTTTTACTCTTCTCTTCGTCGTACAGTTTTCTGTATTTAACTTCTAAGTTTAATGGTTCTGTAATTGCTAGGCTCAGAGTTCAAGCCAAGAGCTGTTGTTCAACCTCATCTTGATAGTAAATCTAGAATGAGGACTAACGACTGCTTACGATCCATTAAGACCCAGTTCACCTCTACACTAATATTAAGAATAATTCATTCAGTAAAATAGGGATTAATTCAAATCTGAGTGAATATTTACACTGTATATTCTGCTCAATTCAAATGCTTCCCAAGGAATTTATATTTAAAGCTGTTTTAAAATTGTATTTTTTTTAAAGTTTCACAGGTTTACATACAGTGAACAAGATGTCTGCTTCTAAAATATCTATGTTGTGAGATTCTGTTTCAAAAGTCCGTCATTAGAGGAATGATTGATCGCTGATAGCTGCTCGTCTTTGTCTTTAAGCGTTTTTCGATTAATATTTCAGTCAGTTTTCAATAACTCTAATATATCTTCATCTTGAGAATAAAATTTAATAAAAAGTAATGTGAATTTCAACCGGCAGCAGCCTATGTAGTTCACGAAAGTTACTGAAATATTTGAGCTGGCGTCTGTGTTGTAATAACAGGCCAGATGCAATTGTCACAGTATTGGAAAGGCTGTCAGCGCGTTCAAGGCTGTCAGCGCGTTCAAGGCTGTCAGCGCGTTCAAGGCTGTCAGTGCGTTCAAGGCTGTCAGCGCGTTCACCATAACAACCACGTTTACCAAACAGGTAAATTTATTTTATTAATAATGAGGTGCAACAGATAATACATGTCTTACGGGGTGTCGTTGGTAGTTCAAGTCTATCCCAAAATCTTGTTTACTTCATGTTGTGTGGAAGGTTACACCAGGTGAGGCTGGTGCAGCTGCAGCAGGTGAGGCTGGTGCAGCTGCAGCAGGTAAGGCAGCTGCACCGGGTAAGGCTGGTGCAGCTGCACCGGGTAAGGCTGGTGCAGCTGCAGGTAACACTGAGCGACAGGGTAATACAAAGACACCAGAGCATTACTTTGTTAAACTTTTTGCTGAAATGATAATTTGTGTAAGGTAGATTTTGAGATAAAATTTGTATAATAAAAATATGTAAAATTCTGTAAGCATTAGTGATGCACCTCACCAAAACCATTGAGCAAAACAGTGGAATGTACATGTTGGCTCAACCTATTGCCCACACTGTCCACAATTTATATAATAAACTTGTCACCTTGCCCCCATCCCCCGCTCCCACCAATACCCGACTTGATTTTGTAATTTAATGACCTCATGGTTGGCCGGCTCTCCCAGTTTAATAACCTTATGTGTGACGTGTGCTTTTCCGAGCTTGACCTCATGGTGCTCGTTTGCCTTATGAGGCGTAAAGGTTGCCATGATAGCAGTAACCAGCACTATTCACAAAAATCCAGTTTCTATAACATTTACAAAGTCTTAGCAAACTGCTTACTTCCCAACCTGGACACCGCCGATAGATGACACCAGCCATCAACGTCACGTCTACTCCACTGCTGAGTTAAGCTCTGGAACTGTTTCTACGACTGAAGACAAACTTCTCCAGTACTGTTCTTCGTCCAGTATTACTCTTCACTGGTGACGTAGACTTCCTCAGTAGTGACGTGAACTTCTTAGTGTGAAGAATATTCTGTGAGTTCTCTGTGAAACTAACCAACGATGTCCTCTATCGAGCAACTCTGCCAACAGCTTAATGCGGAGTTGAGGGTGGCTAGGCTCGAGATTCGGATACTGACTGAGAAAAACAAGAGGATTCGTAGTATTCCTCCTGATGTGAATCCTCAGGTCAAGAAAGGAAACTGGACAGTGATAGGACAGGATGGAACCACGCTGAGGAAGAAGAAGACTGATGGAGAGGTAGAAACGACGAGGAGCCCGGAGACTGCTATGGAAACTTCAAACCCATTCTCCATACTACCTGAAGAATGTGAGTCGACTACTGGGAACGACACGACGGAGAACACTGAGGAAGGTAAGAACATTGGTCTTGTTGGGGACAGTCAGATTAAGTACATGGATAAGGCTTTCTGCTTGAAAGGTGGGAGTAGGAGACAGACGGTTTGCTTTCCTGTGGCTGGAATGTAGGATATTGTTAGCCAGCTTGACAGCATCATGAGTGGTAATGGGATCAATCCTATTATCTGCCTCAGTGCTGGAGGTAATGATGTAGGCAAGAACAGAAGTGAGGATTTAGTTAGAAGATACAGGACAGCAATAGACATAATTAGGAAGAAGGGAGGACCCCCTTTTATATGTGGCATTTTGCCTAGAAGGGATGTTGGAAATGAATAGCTGTCCAGAGCAACTGGTATAAACTGTTGGCAAACACTGTAAGGATAATTCAGTGACAACTTGGATCACTTCTACGACAGAAATGTCATGTATGTCAGGGATGGGGTTCACTTATCCAGGGTGGGTGTGGTTATTCTCGCTGTTTCAGTTGAGGGTTGTTAGGGCTTTAAACTAGGATTAGTTATAGGTAAGGGTTTAGGAAGGGAAAATAATGAGAATGGAATATTGATTTAGGCTGTGAAATCATGAACCTTAAGAATAACAGTCATCAAGTAACACTGGGTAATGATGATAACAGAAATTGTGGAAAAACAAAGCTGAAGGAAATGTGAAGAAGAAATAAAACCTATTAATGTATTTCATACTAACAGTCGAAGTGCTAGGAATAAAATTAATAAATTACGTTTGTTAGCGTCTGCTGTATAATTTAAAGAGTCGGGACATGATTGCCGAGTGTGCCTATTCAAGGGTTGAAGTTGTTCCTTGTAGATAGATGTGATGAGGTGGGTGAAGTAGCATTATATGTATGAGAAAATATAAAATTGTTACATAAAAACAGGTAAAAAATAGATGGAATAGTCACAGAATATGTTTGGGTAGAATTTCTAGAAAGTCAAGAAAAATAATTTTAGGTGTAATATACTGACCTCCTGGCTTAGAAAGCGATAAAGGGAGACTTATTTGGAACGAAATTGTTAGCGCTTCTAGACATAGGTAGTAATAGCAGGAGATTTTAACTTTAGTTAAATTGAATGGACTTCTATGACCGGTAATCTGGAGTCCAGTGACTTTCTGAAAATAGTTCAGGACTGCTTTCTGAAACAGTGTGTTACAGAACCTACCAGAGGCCTGGTCACAGACCGGGCCGCGGGGGCGTTGACCCCCGGAACTCTCTCCAGGTAAACTCCAGGTAAGAGGTAATAATTTGCTCGACCTAGTCTCGTCAAATAAAGAAACCCTCGTAAATAATCTGGATATCACTAGATAGATAGATAACTGGGGTTATCTAGCTAATGATTTTATTGAGGATGATCATTCTTATGTTTCTTAATAATGTACAACATGCTCAGAGTATATATATTCCTCAGAGAGAAATTAGGTCAAATGATAATGATCGCAAATGGATGAATAGGAGACTAAAGCAAGTATTTGGAGAGAAAAGAGGAATTTATAAATGCATCAAATGAGGAGAAGTTAATCTTACTGACCAGTACGTCCAGCATTAGAAAGGCTAAACATGACTATGAAATTAAGGTTGCTAATGAATCAAAGACTAATCCAAAAGGGTTCTTTCAGGTGTATAGGATCGAGGAATGGCTTACTAATAGAGAGCAGAGAGTTTCCATTAATGCGGTCAAGTCTGAATGTGGACCGATCACTAGTGGCGTTCCACAAGGATCAGTTTTAGGCCCAATGTTGTTCATAATGATCTTGATGAAGGAATTACAAGTGACATGAGTAAATTTGCTGATGATACAAAAATAGGCCGAATGATTAATTCTGAGGAGGATACCAATGAACTCCAGGAGAATCTCCAGGTCTGAAAAGTGGCAAAATGCAGTTCAATGTAGACAAGTGTAAAGTTCTAGTCCTTGGGAATGAAAATAACCCTCGAAGTTATAAACTAGGTGAGGTACAGCTTGATCACACAGAGTGTGAAAAGGACTTGGGGGTCATGGTAAGCAGAAATCTAAAGCCAAGACAACAGTGCCTAAGTGTGTGTAATAAAGCTAACAGATTACTTGGATTTATTTCAAGAAATATAAGTAACAGAAGTCCAAAAGTTATTTTTCAGTCTATACATCACTAGTGAGGTACCACTTAGATTATGCCGCTCAGTTTTGGATATAAATTCATTGACGAACATACAGAGAAGGACGGCAAAGATGATTCACTATATAAGGAATCTCCCATATGAAGATAGACTTAGAGCCTTGAATCTTCACTCTCTTGAGAGACGTAGAATGAGGGAAGATAACATCGAAGTATATAAGTGGATGATGGGCATAAACAAAGGCGATATTAATAAAATACGGAGAATATCGAATCAAGTAAGAACCAGAAATAACGGATTTAAGTTAGATAAATTTAGATTTAGAAAGGACATACGTAAGAATTGGTTTTCAGAGTTGTCGATACGTGGAACAATCTTCCAAGTAGGGTAATAGAAGCCAGAACCCTTTGTAGCTTTAAAAAGAGATTGGACAAATATATGAGTGGGAGGCGATGGGTTTGATTGGTGTTTGGGGTTACGGAAGCAAATTCTTGGGTAGATTTGAGAAAAGGTTGGACAAATACATGGGTGGTTTTGATAAGGAGCTGTCTTGTATGGGCCAGTAGGCCTGCTGCAGTGTTCCTCCGTTCTTATGTTCTTACGTTCTTATAACTGTTCCCGCTCTCTACCTACATAATAATAGAATAATACTGCAGCAAGCCTACTGGCCCATACTTTCCAGTCTTAAAGGTTGTTGACACATCAAAATTAGGACATTGTACGAATAATTGTTGAAAGAAATGCTATACCCCATGTAACTATTATTATTAATATTAACATTATTTTTATTATAATTATTATTATGAAATATTACCATATCTATTAAAATATCCTGTGCATAGGAAAAAAATGTCCATCGTCACATGAGAGATGTTTCATTTCTGCAGGATAAAATAGCCATCATGTGATGCTAGGCCATGATATGAGACATGTGAGGTCATGCTGTCATGTAACATAGGTAATGGGATAGAAAAAATGCAGCAAAGGTTGCTGATCTGACCTTTGTTCCCACACCCGTTGGCGGGTCTCGGTTGATCGTTCTTACAATAATTTATGTTTGTTTTATAATTTTGCAGACAGCTGACAAGAGGGGCTATCTTGACACCTGACAAGAGGGGCTATCTTGACACCTGACAAGAGGGGCTATCTTGACAGCTGTCTGATATAACTGATGTATTTCAATCACTTCCAGTGAATTCAGTATACAATCAAATGTCACTGGATACTGTCTAGTCTCTCTCTCAGCTCTCATGGTGTTCTTGTGATGGTGTGTTAGTGGATTATTGGCGTTGCACTCTGAACTATGGTGACATTGGACGTGTGGATGTCTCAGATGACTTTGTGGATATCTGTTGCAGGTTGTTCTGCTCTCATTCTCTTATGGAGGTTTTGTCTTTTTGAGTGAGACTTTAAAAAGTAGTCATTATAATACTGTATATCTCTGTGGTCTTTGTTAGACTAATATTAATTAAACGTGTGGTGTTCAATACTGCTATAGGATAAGTTCATTACTATCCCTATGTATGTTTATTTATAGTTAGGATAGAGAGATCTTGCTTAGAAAATTATGATCCTACTCTGAGGAAACTGAAGCTCTATACGAATGCATATTCCTGATAACTTATCATAATTTAGTTATATATATATTAGCCTTCTGGATCAATAGCTGTTCATGTTTAATGTAAGTGACTTATTGATGATTATTAAAACGGTCAGTTAAAAAGGCTAACCTGAGTGGGAGCTTCATTTGATGAACCATACCATGGGTATTGAGGTCTTATAGGAGCATCAACAGAGGAGATGTTAACCTTATTGACCAATATGTTCAGTTGAAAAGAGAAGTAAAAAAGGGGATTAGAAAGGCTAAACGTGACTATGAGATTAAGGTTGCTAATGAATCAAAGTCTAATCCAAAAGGGTTCTTTCAAGTGTATAGGGCGAAGGGGAGGGAAAAGGTAGGACCTCTGAAAATTGGGAATGGACAGCTGACGGATAGCGAACTGGAAATGTGTTCTCTATTTAATGACTATTTTTTGGCAGTCTTTACACAAGAAGACGTAAATGAGATTCCAGAAATTAACAATTATTCAGTTCCTGAAGAATTCAAATTAACTAATATTACTGTCACGAGGGACATGGTTATCAAACAGATAGATAAACTGAAGCAAAATAAGTCACCGGGACCCGACGAGTTGTTTTCCAGGGTTCTTAAAGAATGCAAGATGGAACTTAGTCAGCCATTAACGAATGTGTTTCATACGTTCATCCTTACTGGTGTTGTGCCAGAGATGTGGAACATAGCTAATGTAGTTCCTATATTCAAATCAGGGGATAAGTCAATTCCATCAAATTACCGTCCAATAAGCCTCACATCTATAGTAGGCAAATTATTAGAGTCAATTATAGCTGATATTATTAGAAGTCACCGTGAAGAACATATTTTGATTAATGAATCTCAGCATGGGTTCACGAGAGGTCGTTCCTGCCTGACAAATTTACTGACTTTTTCAATAAAACATTTGAGGCAGTAGACAGTGATAAAGAATATGATATAGTTTACTTGGATTTCAGTAAGGCCTTCGATAGAGTACATCACAAGAGACTCTTAAGAAAGGTGGCAGCTCATGGTATAGGAGGTAAAGTTCTAGCATGGATAGAGGCATGGCTTACCAATAGAAAGCAGAGAGTTTCCATTAATGGGGTCAAATCTGAATGGGGATTAGTCACTAGTGGCGTTCCACAAGGATCAGGTTTAGGCCCATTGTTGTTCATAATTTACATAAATGACCTTGATGAAGGAATTGCAAGTGACATGAGTAAATTTGCTGATGATACAAAAATAGGCCGTATGATTCATTCTGAGGAGGATACCAGTGAACTCCAGGAGGATTTGGACAAATTAATGTCTTGGTCTGAAAAGTGGCAGATGAAGTTCAATGTGGACAAGTGTAAGGTACTAGTCCTTGGTAATGAAAATATCCCTCGAATTTATAAACTAGGTGAAGTAGAGCTTGATCATACAGAATGTGAAAAAGACTTGGGAGTCATGGTAAGCAGGAATCTAAAGCCAAGACAACAGTGCCTAAGTGTGCGCAATAAGGCTAACAGATTACTAGGATTTATTTCAAGAAGTATAAGCAACAGAAGTCCAAAAGTTATTTTACAGCTCTATACATCACTAGTGACACCTCATTTGGATTATGCAGCTCAGTTTTGGTCTCCTTACTACAGGATGGATATAGATTCGTTGGAGAACATAGAGAAAAATGACTAAAATGATTTACAGTATAAGAAATCTCCCGTATGAAGACAGACTTAGAGCGTTGAATCTCCACTCTCTGGATAGACGTACAATGAGGGGAGATATCATCGAGGTGTACAAGTGGATGATAGGCATAAACAAAGGAGATATTAATAAAATACTGAGGATATCGAACCAAGTAAGAACCAGAAATAACGGATTTAAATTGGATAAATTTAGATTTCGAAAGGACATAGGCAAGTACTGGTTTTCGAACAGAGTTGTAGATGCGTGGAACAATTTTCCGAGTACTGTGATAGAGGCTAGGACCTTGGGTGGCTTTAAAAAGAGATTGGACAAATATATGAGTGGGAGGGGCTTTATATGATTGGTTTCGTGAGTACGGGAGTAAATTCTTAGGTAGTGGCGGTTTTGATAAGGACATGCCTTGTATGGGCCAGTAGGCCTTCTGCAGTGTTCCTCCATTCTTATGTTCTTATGGACTTAGAATTGAATTGAATATTTATGAATTGTTTAAAAGAATAATAAATTAAACACTGTTCAAGGAAATTAGCATTGATATTAGTAAATTAAGAAGCTATTAAAGAGGTGGTAATGATCCGAGAGTGTTATTAACAACATAAAAAACACTGCGGCGCAACACTGAATAACCAAGAGGTTCTAGTGTTTCATAAATGAAACTAATCAGCCTCTATAAACACTGTACCTGAAACATCCACACTGGCGGGGCCAGGAGCTGAGTCTCGACCCCTGCAACCACAATTAGGTGAGTACTGGCTACGGTCACTATTAGCATTAAAGTAATCTTTCCGAATATTTGCCTTTCTCAGACTCTGCATTTCCGCCATCTTCCATGGTAATGAGAGGTAAACAAGCGCCATGCCGACCTCCTCTCTACTTTTCCTCGACTCTTGCAACGCTGAGCTTTTAGGCTGCAAACTTGATAAATAATTCATAACAAGAGAGCTCGCTTAACCGCTTACATCAAATATTTCTCAAGGACAAGAAAATTAATGGAAATCTAAATAGTTTTCTTTCTTTGAAATTTATTTTTACTATACTTAACGTCAAAGGCATAATAAACAATTCATTGGTTTTTACTTCTAGCATTTTACAAATAATTCAGGAACTTAAGTTAGAGAACTGGAAGGAAAACGTTTAGCGCTTGGTTATTATAATAATAATAATAATAATAATAATAATAATAATAATAATAATAATAATAATAATAATAATAATAATAATAATGATAATGGAAGGGAAAGGAGGATAAAAGTTTAAATATATTATTGTACAAACTACATACGAAAAGCTTTCAAGTAAACATTCAAAGAGCTGAAGTTGTAGAGCTGGAAATTCTCTATTTAGAATAGTAAAAAAAAATTTAAGATGTACAAATTTATCATTCATACATACATAAATTGACTCATTTCCATACCACCCATTAGGTAGTGATTAGCGCCCTTTTTTCTGAGTGGTTTGCCCAGTAGGTCCAATCCCCCTAGTCCCTGTTTATCATGATACGATTAAAGACTATTATACTCCTCGCATCAGCTATACCAAGGTCATCTGTGGGATCGTCTACTGATTCAGAATTTAGGCAACTTTGATTGTGACAGTTTTTGGACACTGATGTAGAGTGAAAACCAACTTTGACACAGCCACACTGCTTTCCACAGCCTAATTTGAAACCAGGTAAAATAACATTCAAGATTTTTAATAGCGCTGGTGATAGATGACAGAGAATTTTGATGTCTTTTCCAGTCCCTGAACTCAGGCTGTGGTGCTTCAGGCTGTGGTGCTTCAGGCTGTGGTGCTTCAGGCTGTGGTGCTTCTCCTCCCTACGTTTGAGCTTTATGATAGACAAGACAAGAATGTTGTCGAGCTGCTGAACAAGTGGGTCTGAGTGGATAACTTATCTATTAAAAGATACAAATCTCTGTTGATTGAGATTTGGTTCCCTGCTTTATGTAGAGCGAGAATAAACCGTTCTCATGCTGCTGCAGCTTTTACATTAGTTGAGTGAGGATTGTTGATATATCACGATCTCTTGCATAAGATTATCTTTGTTGAGGAGACTGTCTCTTCATTGTTCGAGTCCCATGGAAAGAGGATGTGGTATAGGAGCATAAGCAAGCAAAAGTGACTCGTTAACATGATGGAGCATTTAGTCAGGAGAATTATACACTCATTCTTGGAGGTTTCTTTTTGTTTCTTTTAAGAACATATCTCTATCTTCTGGAGTAAGAGCAACAAGAAGAGTAAGAACATCCACATCCTGACTAACTACGACACCTGACTAACTACGACACCTGACTAGTGTTCATTATATTTACTGATTGCACTCTGAACAATTTGTACATTAGCATCACCCGTGAGAACCTGTGTCTCAGTACCTTCATTCTACAAGTTTCATTTGCATAATTAGATACCCCTTGTTCTTTAGATTCCTTAAGAACTTTCTTTGAGGCATAGAGGTGCGTTCTTATTAAATAACATTTTAGCTGAAATGAGTTTCAAAAGTGTTTGACTCTCGATGCTTTTTGTACTGATTTAAGTTGTTGAATATCCATCAAAATTTAGTGTTACATGTTTACCATAATGGTTTCCAATCTGGATACAAGTAGCAAAAAAAAGTCTGCAAATGCCTTGCTGTGGCCAGACTACATGATGGATCAAGTTACCTCCGCCTGTGACATACTTGGCTCCTGATAAATAATTACTCGGTGTTTAAGTATTGATCATCTGATACAGATATTCTTTGGCTTTCTTATCAACTATGAGGAGTGGAACAGAAGCCAACTGATGACTTAAACTTATCTTCAAGCCTTCTGGTAACTTTACAGTGTAAATTACTCGCTGTATGACGTCATCTGCAACTTTAACACAGGTGTTTGTAAAAGAAATTTGGCATCACTCATCTCCAGCGCTTTGCTGAAAGTTCTCCAAATATTTCTCTATATTTCAGAGAATCGTTCATTATCATCTTGGTATATCTGTAGCTTTGTAACAATGGATGTTTTCAGGAATAACCACACCACTTTACAGTGATGAATGGGCAGCGATTTTGCAACCAGTCATATCACTGGTTATCTGTCTCCGCATTCCCATGCGAGCTTTCTGTTTACTGGGTAAATAATGTATTTGCGTAACTTTGCCCCTCTAACAACCATGGCTGGTGTGACGTAGTTGAAACAACCACAAGTAAATAGTCGTTTGTTGGCTTTGGTTGTTTGTTGAATGCAAACTTCCAATTAACTACATAAAATTAAACTTCTTTTAAAGTGATTTACTAAAACGTACTTTGAGATAGTTTAAAGAGATATCTTTTGTCATTACGTTTTCTTTAGAGAACTGAAGATAACATTGCAAGGCACATTCGCTGACATCTTGCAATGTTGTGTCAGCTTGATTAATAGCCAAATGTAGACTATTTGAATGACTGTTAAATTAGGAAAGTGATAATAATGAAAAGTTACTAGTTTTGCCGTTACTAGAATAGGTATTACATTAACTTGTCCTACTCTTTATAATTTAAAAAAATATATAATTAAATTTTTTAATAGTGATAGTTTTTTTTAAACTTTAATAACAATCAGTTTAGTGTGGCCATTTATAAATACCCCATCAGGCGTCTTCTACATCAGGCACAACCATTCTACTTCAGAACATCTTTTTCATCCTATTATATCCTGGAACCTCTCACTTCAGTATGCTGGAAGTTTCTGTTGGTCCAAACTCTGCACAACTCTTCAACATTCTTTCATACGTGGTGTGGTACTGGCAAACTAAGATCTATTTATTTAGGACACACTGTGAACCTTCCATCAGGAATGCCTCCAGCGCTCTTCACATTCTTCATCAATGTCTGTTCGATTGTCATTGGAGACCATTAACTACATCTGTACTTTTCTGAGAGAAAAATTGCAAATTTGCCTTTTGATGTAAATGAATGAGACTACTTGTCATTTTTTAGAGGACGAAACCCCATATTTTGTAGGTAGAGCTGACAAACTTTGGCATAGTGAACATGACCACTTGCATCAAAAAGGGGTAACAGCTCCTATGCAATCTTGATGAAGATCCCAGTTTCCCATGCGATTTGCCTTCATGAAATGCAGTGCTACAGTCATAAGATCAAAGTACTGTAACCATAATTAGGCTGTGTTTCCATTTTATCTTAAACATGTCTTGTGATTTGTGAACTATGTATGGAGCGTCTCCGTAACCTCGTTGTTTTCCACTGAGTTAAATGTTGTTAAGAATGTGTTATACACGCTTATCAGGATCATCAACAGCATTGGCGTGAATGAGTAATTTTCCCTGGAATATCTTTTTATCTGAATATCTGGAGGAATTTTAAATGATGTCTTTCCCGCACTAAAATTCCCTGGATCCGGGACTGCAGGGATCTTCCATACAAAATCTTCCTTAAACTCGGAGATGACAAATAGTTCACTCTTTATAGAGGTCACACTGTAGGACCTACCCTCGCAAAGAGCAACATACGTGTTGCAACTATCACATCCAGCATCATCAAAGACATAACCAGACAAAAAGACAACTATTAGGACCCCGACAAAGGCAGGTCTGTGCATCATTAGGTATCCACAAAAGGGAGATATTTAAGAGGTTGCCTGAATTTGTTTTTCTTCTTCTCTAGCTTTCATTTTGTTTGGCTTATATCTTGAAAACGTCACTCGTTACACTACTATCTGGGCGTGGTAGGTAATGTGTAGTTCTTGGGATCGTCAGAAAAATGCTTCACTACTCAGCTGTCTGTCGATCATTAATATGCATTCCTTTGTGTAAACCATACCACGGGCGGGGATAGAACCCGCGATCAGAGTCATAATACTCCAGACCGATGCGCTAGCCTCTAGTCCAACTGGATACAATAAGATTCGTCTAACTAGGTATATTTATACACCATAGGAAGGTTAGCATAGGCACCACTGTGACCACAAATACAAGTTTTTACATACGAATTTTCCGCCAGCGTTGCTGTGACTAACTCTAGCTCAAGTCCCCTCAAAACCGTCATCATGACTCACGATTTCGTGAGTCATGATGGTTCCTTTGTATAATTAATAGTATCTCTTTTTTTTAGCAGTCACTGTCTTGATTTGTGGATCCATTATTTTTAGGGTAACGTTAGACTATTTGTTTATTCTCTCACCCACATTTTAAGCCTTCAGCATATTTTTCATGCTGGTAATCGCTATGTGTGTGCTTCTCTTCCATAGCCTATTTTGATCAGATCATCATGACTGCGAGGAATTACATAAGTTTGCATGACTTGAGCAAAAAGTCACAAATGATCTGTTCAACTTTACTTTCATCATTTGTGGAAAACTACAACGTATGTGTAGGTCTGTCATTCTACGAGGTATTTCTGTTTTTACCCACTTGTCACTGTGCCTCCTGCCAGCTTGGTTCACCGTTACATATAACGGCTGACTCAAGCCTGCGTGTTCAGCTACACTACACTGTGTTGATTGTCATGCCCCTCTCATCAGGACTCATGTCTTCCTTTATAACACGGGTGTCTGTCCTCAGGTTATGCTGGTGACAATCTTCTGCCATTTCTGTGAATGTTCTGTTCACGTAACATTTGATCACTGTGGATCAGAGCCAGTTTACAACGTCAGGGGCGTATATATATATACAACTTGGTTTAAGATCTTGTATACGTATTTGCATATCTTAGCTGTGATTCACTTTCATAATTTATGTTTTACTTTTTCACTGTTTAGATTCAGTTAGGAAATACTTCATTTTTGTAAGTTTTTTTATTTAGTGAATTGTGTGAGTTTTGTGTCACCTTTAGTGCCCCACATTGCTTATATTTTCGTGTTGCTTATGTGCTTTTTCCATCTATAATTTTCCTAAGAATAATGAAGGAATCAAAAGCACCATGAGTAAACCCGCTAACGGCACATACTCAAAAGAACAGTGTTACGAATTCTAAGAATAATACTGTGGCACTTCAGAATGATTTGGACAGATTAATCCCATGGTCTGAAAAATTGTGGCTGCAGTTCACTGTGCAAAATACCGAATCCTTATATTCGGAAATGAAAGTAATTTTGGTACCTATAAACTAAAGAATAAGGAACTTAATCAAACCAGATGTGAAAAGAACTTGAGTACATGTTAAGAAAACTCTGTATGTACATCAGTACCCGCCTGACCTGCATGTGGTACGTAGGAAACATTAGAATATAATCTAGAGATTGCAGAAGAGCTTGACACAATTGATCACAATTCCTCTTAACTTAAAATATTAACTAGAAATATGACAGTAAGGATAATGCAGTAAAGGTCCCAGATTTTCGCTCTGGAAACTATAATAAACCTAGAAAGCACCTGTCTAGCACTGACGGGTTACCCGGCTAGTGATTCATGGACGAAAGTCTTAGAAACAGTAACGAAGAGTCGACGAGAACTCTCAGTATGACATTTATTTAAATGTATAAGCTGCTCATAGTACATATATTCCTCACAAAAAAATTAGATTAAATAAAAAATATCCAAAATGGTCGAATAAGATGATAAAACATTTCGTGGGAAAGAAGAGGAAATTTACAGATGCAAAAAAAAAGAGAAAGGTCATCTTACAGACCCATATGTTCACATTAAAGGAAAGATAATAAAACCCGATAAAAGCTCCACGAGATTATGAATGTAAAGTCGAGAGATAATCAAAGACAAATCTGAAAGGATTCTTGCAAGTGTACCAGAAAAAGATCAGTGAGTAAAAAAAAAAGAACCCACTTGAAAGTATATCAGGACAGCTTACTGATAATGATAAGGATATGAGCTCTTTTTAGCATTTATTTCCTTTGGGTCTTCACACAAGAAAGCACAGTTGATAATCCCGGTAATTAATAATTATTAAGGGCCTTAAGAAAGCAAATCAGGTAATATAATCGTTACTAAGAATTGGCTAGCAAATAATTAGCTTCTGGGCCCAGACAATTTTTTTCGAAGGATACTTAGTGAATGCAGGGTGAATTTTATTGAACTGCTTACTAATCTATTAAATATATGACTGTAAACACATGTTGTGATGGGGATATGGAAGAAGATAATGACATATTGAAAATTACACAATAAAATTGACACAATGAGCGCTGCACCGCCCGGACCTTTATTAATTTATAAAGAGATCCGAAGAATGAGATAATAATTTATTTTAGAAAGGAAACTTGTTGCTAAGTTTTGCTGTCTCCACCTGCTTTACCTCACCTGCTTTACCTCACCCATTTCAAGTATAAGTCTCCATCCTCGTGCATCTACTTTAGATCTATCAAGATTGGTAGACTGAACACTACCTATCTTGGTAGAGGAACTGATACCTCAAATTACCTCTTTACATCTCGAATCATTTATTTTCTGTATTGAATTGATAAAGTCACTGGTTGGTGTAACGTCTCCATAATAAAGATAACCTAGTAAGTCACATGTCTTATTCGTTTACTTGTCGGTTTTGTCTTCCATCAATATAACACTTGTCTGACTCAGCAACATCTTGCAGTAAATATCTTGGTATCATGACAAATAATCCTACACTTCTTCACTTTCCTAACAGTATTTTATTGGCATAACCTAGTTCCACTAGCTCCATCCACCTGTGACTCCACCTCCACCTGCTTCACCTCGTCTATCTACAGTGTATGCTGCATCTTCTTAAGAGTTATCAAGGCTGAGAAACCTGTCTAGGCTGAAGGAGTGATCACCTCTAACCGCAACCACTACAAGAAGTGGTGTAGATGCTTCTCAGGAAAGGTGTTAATCCCACAAGGGTCTTCAGTGGAGCATTGTATCTTAGTGGCAAACATCCAGCCATTCAGGGCAAACTTTATATTATCTGACAAAACACTACTTTGTTAATGATAAAATATCTCAAATCTCGAGGTTGTATCCACGTTTTGCATCGACTAGATGAATGAGCTGTTTTTATAGATGTCATTGCAACCCAATTATATCCATTTTTTTAGTATCAATTAAATAGCAAAAGTTGTTTTCCGGGGGAAAGATTGTATTCCATACTTTATTGTGTACATAAAATATGAAATGACTAGTATTTCTTTCTAGTGAAGTAACAGTGCCCAGTGTGGTCTGATAAAAACACATTGTAACCTGTATAATTCTGGTTTTCTTTGCGCTACCGCTCACAGGATGAGCATGAGGGGCACAGTAAATTAACCGCTGAGGCGGCACAGTTAAAACTGCCTCTGACCGTAGACCTTGCAATGTCTTTGACAGTGGTGGAGGTGGCAGTAGCAGCGATGTAGCTGGCTTTGTTTTTAGGTAAGTTAGGAGCGTTCTCATGTACCGTGGAATTAGGAATTAAATCGCTGTTACTATTATTATCGACTCTAGTTCTTGTGGGTTTAGTGCTTAGTTTTATAATAATAATAATAATAATAATAATAATAATAATAATAATAATAATAATAATAATAATAATAATAATAAAAATAATAATAATAATAATAAAAATAATAATAATAAAAATAATAATAATAATAATAATAAAAATAATAATAATAATAATAATAATAATAATAATAATAATAATAATAATAATAATAATAATAATAATAATAATAATAATAATAATATCGACTCTCGGTGATAATTATTCTCTGCTTTACTTCTACAATCGTGCTTGAAGGAGGCAGGAAAATGTAAACTACGGAAGATCATAGTAATTTTGAGGTACTCGTCTTCCAGGACATCGGGGCTCTGGAATCTGAAAGTCCTTACAAAGCAACAGTTGGTTCTAGTGGAGTGCTGAGACCAGAAGTGAATAAAATCAAAATAAAAAAAACGGTGCACATTAACTAATAGTAATTTTTTGTGAAAGAGGAAGCCGAGGACAAGAACAGTGTTGTTTTCGTCTTCTAAGGTGAATTAATAATACTCTAACATTGGGCAGTAGGTACGCTGCAGTGCTCTTCCGTTTTTGCTATTATGAACATAAAATATTAAGATGTTTACTGAGGAGACGTTATGTTCGGTGGAGCGTTTTTAATACAATACGTAGCCTGAAAAGGCTCCCCTGTGAGTAATATTTCCTCAATAAATGCCATAGTAATACTCATGAGTCTTGTTTCACACTTGTCGATATCTGATACCATCTCTTATTAGGTTAGTGTTGAATAATAATAATAATAATAATAATAATAATAATAATAATAATAATAATAATAATAATAATAATAATAATAATAATAATAATAATAATAATAATATAAAATATAGTCTGGAAGTATTATAAATTCCTGTTTAGAAAGTAAAATATTACAAAACAATTTTGCATGTTTACTTGTGTAGAGACTAACCTGTCAAAAGAGATGGCCATGAGAGTGAATACGGAGGCGCAGATGGAGAGGATAGACACGAACTGACTGATTTTGCAGTAGATCCTGCCGAAGCGCCAGTGAAGATTTAACATGTAGGTAAAATTGAAGACCACGTTAAGTGTGGATACCATGGCGTCAGCTACAGAAAGGTTGACCAGGAAGATGTTGGTGACAGTGCGCATGCGTCTGTCAGCCAGCACGATCCAGATGACAATGAGGTTACCCCCTGTCGCCACCACAACCATCCCTCCGAAGAAAATGGACCAGATGAGTTGGTGCCACCAAGGAAGGTTGTACTTATTTTCTTCCCACTGTGTCTCATTAACAGTGCCACTTGTGCCGTTCATTAAGAAAAAAGAGTCATTCATAGTCTGATCCTCGTACTCCAGACTGGTTCCGTTCCACACCAAGTCTCTCACCTGGATGCTGCTCACGTTCCACGTCCTCTCAAAATCGACAACAGGATCCAAGAGCTCCATGGTGCATGGAAACTACAAGTCTGGCCGTAAGGGATGAAGGAATTACTTAGCTTGGAGCGTCAGGAAGCTGACGAACGTTACATACTTCTATTTCTCTTCAGACAGCAAACATCGCTTTCTTAATTATTTTTCAATTAATTATGTTTTTCTGTCTACGACATAAAAATTCTATCATATCATACAATTTTTTTTTAGATATTTATCACTTGTCACAAAAGTACTCACAGGAAAAATCCTCCAAGGAATAAAATTTCTGGTCTGGAACTGGGCCGCGGGGGCGATGACCCCTATAGTCTATAACTGGAACAGAGGCATTGGTTGTTATGTGATCTGTCACAAAATGAGCTTCACATTTTCACAGTTAAAGCATTCTATAGGTCGCTTGATCATCACAACCACATTATGAGAAACATAAATGGCGTCATTATGTTTGTAAGTCTACTCGGTAACTGTTGAAGTATTAGAAAGTTTCTCAAGTTATTGTTTAGCCAGAATTTGTTAACAAGTTTGTTGTGTAACCTATGGTAGTACCTGAACTAAACATTGTACAAACATCATGCTTGCAGAGTTATTGATGTTCAATGTAATTTTGATAAGAATATTTAGCGCAATGTATGACGCCATTAGTTTTTATATAAAACCTCAGCACTTGACACTTCATATTTATATTATTTGGCCGTAAAAATATACCGCATGAAATACTGTTGAGTATAGCATTTTAGAAACAGCAAACTTGAGTCTCGACTTCACATATTTAACTTCAGCCAGATAATCTTTTCCATAATCAGAGAGGAGTATATTCCAATTTGATCAATTTCACTTGTTCTATACTAACCCAGTCAAGTTCACAATCATGACAAAACATTTAAAGGAAATTTTAATCTAAACAGAGAGAGGACACTAGTTTGTTGGGTTACTGCAACACCATGAGAGATGCCGGAGCTGTGATCAGAGAGCAGCGTCTTACTTCGTCCAGCTTTCCCCGGCAACTAGAGTGCCTGGGTGCAGGGCCAGGCTGGCGCGGCCAGTGAGTGTAAATCCTGCCATTCCTGCGTGCGGACATTCCGCCCACCAGTGGGCGGCCCTTCCCGACCGCGTGCGGGCGCACCGCCCACCAGTGGGCGGCCCTTCCTGACCGCGTGCGGTGGTCACCGCTCACCAGTGGACAGACCTTCCTGACCGCTTTTTGGGTGCACTGTCCACCAGTGGGTGGTCCTTTCTGATCGCGGGTGGGTGTACCGCCCACCTGTGGGAAGTTCCGTCCTGACTGAATGTGGAAACACCGCCCACAATGGCAGGGGACACCGCCCACCAGTAGGCAGCCCTTCCTGACCAAGTGCGGGCACACAACACTCACAGGCTGGGAAACACCAACAGCAAGAATGTTAAATATAATTTGTTTTACAAACAGAAGTTTACGAAATGTCGTCAGCAAAGAACTAGCAAATGAGCTTGAAAAAAGTAGAACAATAAAGTTAGGAACTAGAGGGTCCATAATCTATCATAATGAAATGTGTAGTTAAAAATATATTGGAAAAACTAACAGGATTAGTAGATTTCAAGTTTCTTGACGCTGGTGAGGGGCTCTTGATCTTGGGAATTGGATCTGTGCTCCAGCTCCCTGAATTAAGCCTGAATACCTTCCACATCCCTCCCCCCAGACGCTATATAATCCTACGGGGTTAGCGTTTTCCCTTGATTATAATAATAATAATAATAATAATATATTTCAAGAGGTTTCTGCTAGACTAAGGCAGTGTGGAGAAAATTCTCCAAAGGAGGGGGGTATGCGCCCTTACTACCCTTGTTAAGGGCCCTCACCCTTTCCTCCCTTAGGAAAGGGTCAGAGGAGGCGCGTCTGGCTGAGAAAACAATTTAATTCAAGCCAGATGTACTGTCAACAGTGTGTCAAGAATTGTGCTGACCACAGCACCACGAGGCACTTCGTGGCACCACATGGCTGCACGAGACTGCAAAAGGCAGCACGAGCGGTCAGATTGAATTTGGCCACCGCAAGAACGGGTCATACGACTCTAGGGGTCATGCGGGGCGAGGCGACGTAAATCAACATAGACATTACTCGTACGCGTCCGTTAATCTCCACTAACGTCTGGAAATAAGATAAGAACTCTGTTCCAGCGCGTTTAGTGAATAACATCAACATTGAAGTATATTCAGAAGTGTGCGCAGCTTCTTACTACAAAAAGAGAAACGTAGAGACAATCGCAAGTGAACTCCATCGAAACAAGACGGTGATTCTTCAGCGGCATTCTACAATCAAGACAGCATTTCCGCCGTATATGGTGGAGCCAACACCATCGCTCAAAGCTACACGAGCAAGGTATGAATTTGATGTTCTGGTCAAACAGGGGACTGCGCAGTTCTTGTAGTCAAGAACATTCAAATTTTTACCTATTGACGGCGGTTATGCGTGGACTTTTTAGTCCAAAACAGTGAGTAAAACGCCTTTCAGTCCATCTAAGACTGAAATATGGACATACGCTCCTTTGGGGCAATATATTATAATCCCTTGATGTTTATCTTACAGCCCTGTGGAGAGTGAGGCCATAGATGTTTCCCTTGTGTAGGAGTCGGGGATGGCTGCGACTTCTTGGATTCATCAAGAAGATAAGTAACATACAGTCCACGTTATCGTTGAAGCCCATCCTCCACATATTGGTCCTTACGAACCGGATATTGGTCCTTACGAACCGGAGGTTTGTTCATTACGAACCGGAAGTTTGGTCATTACGAATCGAAAGTTGATCGTATTTGAACCAGGAGAGTGGCCACATGGT
>WNWK01014252.1:30000-52040 GCA_009830355.1 Cherax destructor | reverse complement strand
ACTACCACCACCACCTACCACCCACCACCACCACCCAAGCAAGACCATCTGCAATCAGGACCCCTCCCCGCCCCGGGAGTTGCCTGCACTCGGCGGCTCAACGAGCAGTCAGCAAACGAATCAATTAGAGGGAGGCATCAAACAGGGTAATGACTCTCCCCGGCCATCAATACTGCCTACCTACTGCCCCTCAACCTAACTACCTAAACAAGGCTATTTACCTCAACCACCATAACTATCAGTCACAGCTTAGACCAACTCTTGTGTACCCCTCTCTTCTCTCTCTCTCTTCCTTTCTCTCTTCTTCTTCTCTCTTCTTCTCTCTCTCTCTCTCTTCCTGACCATCCCAGCTTCAGAGGTTCCTGACCTCAACAGCTTCAGGGGTTCCTGACAACCCCAGCTTCAGAGGTTATTAACCACCCCAGCTTCAGAGGTTCCTGACCATCCCAGCTTAGGGGTTCCTAACCATCCCAGCTTCAGAGGTTACTTAATACCCCACTCCCAGCTTCAGAGGTTCCCTGACCACCCCAGCTTCAGAGGTTATTAACCACCCCAGCTTCAGAGGTTCCTGACCATCCCAGCTTCAGGGGTTCCTGACCATCCCAGCTTTAGGGGTTCCTAACCACCCCAGCTTCAGAGGTTCCCTGACCACCCCAGCTTCAGGGTTCCTGACCATCCCAGCTTCAGGGGTTCCTGACCATCCCAGCTTCAGGGTTCCTGACCATCCCAGCTTCAGGGTTCCTGACCACCCCAGCTTCAGGGGTTCCTGACCATCCCAGCTTCAGAGGTTCCTGACCACCCCAGCCAAGGGTTCCTGACCACCCCAGCTTCAGAGGTTCCTGACCACCCCAGCTTCAGGGTTCCTGACCATCCCAGCTTCAGGGTTCCTGACCATCCCAGCTTCAGAGGTTCCTGACCACCCCAGCTTCAGGGGTTCCTGACCACCCCAGCTTCAGAGGTTCCTGACCACCCCAGCTTCAGGGTTCCTGACCATCCCAACTTCAGGGGTTCCTGACCATCCCAGCTTCAGGGGTTCCTGACCATCCCAGCTTCAGGGGTTCCTGACCACCCCAGCTTTAGGGGTTCCTGACCACCCCAGCTTTAGGGACAACCTTTCTTACTTTATTTTCAAAGAAAGCGTCCTCAGATCACCAGGAGACAGACATAGCTTTGAAGATGAGAGAGAGAGAGAGAGAGAGAGAGAGAGAGAGAGAGAAGAGAGAGAGAGAGAGAGAAAGAGAGAGAGAGAGAGAGAAAAGAGAAGAGAGAGAGAGAGAGAGAGAGAAAAGAGGCAAGATTTTAGATTTTGCCATCGAAGTGGGTAGTTTATTGTGCCCCACAACCATCCTGTGGAGGGTAACGCAACAGCATATGGATACAAAAGGCCTAGGAACTAGGCCTTAAAAGGGTTCACAGGAGAACATCTGGATTTATATCTACAGTTCACTTATTGTTACAAGCAAATTTAGGAAATTTGCTTAATATATCTGGTATCTTATTTTCATTAGTAAGATATCTTGACATGTCACATAGGTTAGTGTTCAAGACAGTGACCATAGGCCTGACCACATATGATGATCAAACCAAATGAAAGTATGTATATATATATATATATATATATATATATTATATATATATATATATATATATATATATATATATATATATATATATATATATATATATATATATATATATATATAGATAAACACTGATCTCTGGACGAAGGAGATTCGAACCTACGAACCTTGCAACAAGGTACGCAGTGCCAGTACCACACTGGTCCAATACCTTGGCGTCCAGCTCACGCTAGACGTTGATCCAAGGCAGCCAGCTTTCAGGCAGGTGGCTTACAGCTTTTCATCTCATCCCCTGCATGCATCAACACAACTGTTGTAAAAATCTCTAGTTGTCCAGTGTGGTACGGTCGGTAGAGCACTGCGAACCTTCTTGCAAGGTTCGTAGGTTCGAGTCTCCTTCATTTGGTTTGATCATCATGTGTGTGTGTCAGAGTGCCAGAAGTACTTGCAATCAAGGCTTAGCCTGGCCACTACAACATCAGTCAATGTGTTCACATTGCAAGTCGCTCCATGAAGGTACTTATCTAGGGAGAGAAGGCAGCAGCTCCTGCCAGCTTGTGAACATACGCAGCAGCTCCTGCCAGCTTGTGAACATACGCAGCAGCTCCTGCCAGCTTGTGAACATACGCAGCAGCTCCTCCCAGCTTGTGAACATACGCAGCAGCTCCTGCCAGCTTGTGAACATACGCAGCAGCTCCTCCAGCTTGTGAACATACGCAGCAGCTCCTGCCAGCTTGTGAACATACGCAGCAGCTCCTGCCAGCTTGTGAACATACGCAGCAGCTCCTGCCAGCTTGTGAACATACGCAGCAGCGGAAAATCGCTAGATGTTCGCAGAAGGTTGAACTTAAATCGCGATGCGATGAGCGGCACATGCACACTTGGTATCTTCACGCCGAAACGTTTCGCCCGTTCGGAGGACTTATCGTCGATACGACTTGGCAGGACACCAGAAGCAGGGAAGCTGCTCAGCTGAGTACAACTTATCAACCCGTTTGGGAGCGCTTCTTCTCGTCGACCCTGCGACGTTTCGACCAATGAATTGTCAGGAAGGATTGATGCGTAGAGCGACACACATTATATGATGATGTCTTCACTCACTTCACAAATTTTCATTGTCTATCAGCATCATCGAACAAGATGCTGTTATCACAATCAGACAAAGATGCTGTCTATCAGCATCATCAGACATAGATGCTGTCTATCAGCATCATCAGACAAAGATGTCTGCTCATCAGCATCATTAGACAAAGATGCTGTCTATCAGCATCATCAGACAAAGATGCTGTCTATCAGCATCATCAGACAAAGATGCTGTCTATCAGCATCATCAGACAAAGATGCTGTCTACCTGGAGTCTACCTGGAGAGAATTCCAGGGGTCAACGCCCCCGCGGCCCGGTCCGTGACCAGGCCTCTTGTTGGACCAGAGCCTGATCAACCAGGCTGTTACTGCTGGCCGCACGCAGTCCAACGTACGAACCACAGCCCGGCTGATCAGGTACCGACTTGAGGTGCCTGTCCAGTGCCTGCTTGAAGACAGCCAGGGGCTTGTTGGTAATCCCCTGATGTATGCTGGGAGGCAGTTGATCAATCTTGGGCCCCTGACACTTATTGTGTTGTCCCTCAACGTGCTAGTGGCACCCCTGCTCTTCATTGGGGGAATGTTACATCGCCTGCCGAGTCTTTTGCTTTCGTAGGGAGTGATTTTTGTGTGCAAGTTTGGTACTAAGCCCTCGAGAATTTTCCATGTGTATATAATAATGTATCTCCCGCCTGCGTTCTAGAGTACAGGTTTAGGAACTTCAAGCGTTCCCAGTAGTTGAGGTGGTTTATCGCACTTATGCGTGCGGTGAAGGTTCTCTGCACATTTTCAAGGTCAGCAATTTCACCCGCCTTGAAAGGTGCAGTTAGTGTGCAGCAATATTCCAGCCTAGATAGAACAAGCGATCTGTAGTGTCTATCAGCATCATCAGACAAAGATGCTGTCTATCAGCATCATCAGACAAAGATGCTGTCTATCAGCATCATCAGACAAAGATGCTGTCTATCAGCATCATCAGACAAAGATGCTGTCTATCAGCATCATCAGACAAAGATGCTGTCTATCAGCATCATCAGACAAAGATGCTGTCTATCAGCATCATCAGACAAAGATGCTGTCTATCAGCATCATCAGACAAAGATGCTGTCTATCAGCATCATCAGACAAAGATGCTGTCTATCAGCATCATCAGACAAAGATGCTGTCTATCAGCATCATCAGACAAAGATGCTGTCTATCAGCATCATCAGACAAAGATGCTGTCTATCAGCATCATCAGACAAAGATGCTGTCTATCAGCATCAGCGGCACCAGAGGACATAACAGCAAAATTTTTTAATATCGAGGCCGAAAACTGTGGGTATATTTCGGCATATACAAGTGCTCTGGTGTATCAGTGGTGAGGTACGATGTGCTTCAGCTGCTGGAATATGGCATACCACCAACATAATTCTGCTGTTGTAACTACAACACTGAGACAGACAAACTCAACACAAGACGGGACACAACATCAAACACTAAGACTGCCCAACTACAAACACTGAAGACTGGACACAACCAAACAGAAGACTGACACTAACTACAAACACGAAGACAGACACTAACTACAAACACTGAAGACAGGACACTAACTACAAACACTGAAGACAGGACCAAACTACAAACACTGAAGTGGACATAACTGCAAACACTGAAGACGGACTAGCTACAACACTGAAGAAGGACAAACTCAACACTGAAGAATGGACATAACTACAAACACTGAAGACAGTGACCTAACTACAAACACTGAAGACAGGACACTAACTACAAACACTGAAGACTGGACACTAACTACAAACACTGAAGACTGGACACTAACTACAAACACTGAAGACAGGACACTAACTACAAACACTGAAGACAGGACACTAACTACAAACACTGAAGACAGGACACTAACTACAAACACTGAAGACAGGACACTAACTACAAACACTGAAGA
Source organism: Cherax destructor (assembly GCA_009830355.1). NCBI lineage: Eukaryota > Metazoa > Arthropoda > Malacostraca > Decapoda > Parastacidae > Cherax > Cherax destructor. Next base: position 47,432 of record WNWK01014252.1, on the reverse strand, counting down.
CAGGACACTAACTACAAACACTGACGACTGGACACTAACTACAAACACTGAAGACAGGACACTAACTACAAACACTGACGACTGGACACTAACTACAAACACTGAAGACTGGACACTAACTACAAACACTGAAGACGGGACACTAACTACAAACACTGAAGACTGGACACTAACTACAAACACTGAAGACAGGACACTAACTACAAACACTGAAGACAGAACACTAACTACAAACACTGACGACTGGACACTAACTACAAACACTGAAGACAGGACACTAACTACAAACACTGAAGACTGGACACTAACTACAAACACTGAAGACTGGACACTAACTACAAACACTGAAGACAGGACACTAACTACAAACACTGAAGACAGGACACTAACTACAAACACTGAAGACGGGACACTAACTACAAACACTGAAGACGGGACACTAACTACAAACACTGAAGACAGGACACTAACTACAAACACTGAAGACAGGACACTAACTACAAACACTGAAGACAGGACACTAACTACAAACACTGAAGACTGGACACTAACTACAAACACTGAAGACAGGACACTAACTACAAACACTGAAGACGGGACACTAACTACAAACACTGAAGACAGGACACTAACTACAAACACTGAAGACGACACTAACTACAAACACTGAAGACGGACACTAACTACAAACACTGAAGACGGACACTAACTACAAACACTGAAGACTGGACACTAACTACAAACACTGAAGACTGGACACTAACTACAAACACTGAAGACAGGACACTAACTACAAACACTGAAGACAGGACACTAACTACAAACACTGAAGACAGGACACTAACTACAAACACTGAAGACTGGACACTAACTACAAACACTGAAGACAGGACACTAACTACAAACACTGAAGACTGGACACTAACTACAAACACTGAAGACTGGACACTAACTACAAACACTGAAGACTGGACACTAACTACAAACACTGACGACTGGACACTAACTACAAACACTGAAGACTGGACACTAACTACAAACACTGAAGACTGGACACTAACTACAAACACTGAAGACTGGACACTAACTACAAACACTGAAGACTGGACACTAACTACAAACACTGAAGACTGGACACTAACTACAAACACTGAAGACAGGACACTAACTACAAACACTGAAGACAGGACACTAACTACAAACACTGAAGACAGGACACTAACTACAAACACTGAAGACGAGACACTAACTACAAACACTGAAGACGGACACTAACTACAAACGTAAATGAAAAAGTCTGACATCTTACTAATCCTAACATGAAGACGGAACAACTACAAACACTTAAAGACTGGCACTCCAACACTGACGACACTAACTACAAACAGCTGAAGGACTGGACACTAACTACATAACAGCTGAAGAAGGCATAACTTAAAAGCTGAGAAGGACACTAACTACGAAAGCTGAAGACAGGACCTATACTACAAATCACTGAAGACTGGAGCACTAACTCAACCTGAAGACTGGTGACACTAACTACAACATGTTGAAACTGAATAAACTAAAATTCCATCTGACTGATCCAATCTACAGATGAAGTACAGGGTTTATAAACTTAGCTCAGGTGCACTAACTAGTGGCTGTGAAGGGGTAGGTAAGTGAGCGTAATGAGAAGGTGGTGTGATGAAGGTAGGAAGTGGTGAGTGAAGTGAGTGGCTGTGATGAATGTGTGCTGTGAAGAGTAGGGTTACTGTGTTATGAAGAGGCTGGTGAAGGTGTAGAAGGAAGGGTGTGATTGAAGTGGTGTGAATTAGAGTAGTGGAGGTGGCTGAAGTGAATTGTGTAGATGAGGTGTGATGAAGGTAGGTGTTGTGAATGGGTGTGATGAAGGGTGTGATTGATAGTGTACTGGCTGTAGAAGTGTACTGGTGTGTTATGAAGTGTAGTGGTGTGTTGTGAAGTGGTGTGCTGTGAAGTGGTGTGTTAGTGATACTGTGTGATGAAGTGACTGGTTGTAATGTAGTGGTGTGTGAAGTGGTGTGTTGTGAAGTGTAGTGGTGTGTTGTGAAGTGGTGTGTGAAGTGTAGGGTGTGTGTAAGTGTGTGTTGTGAAGTAGGTGTGTTGTGAAGTGGTGTGTTGTGTATGTACTGGTGTGTTGAAGTGTAGTGGTGTGTTGAAGTGGTGTGTGTTGTGAGTGTGTGATGTATGGTGTTATGAAGTTAGGTGTGTTGTGAAGTGGTGTGTTGTGAAGTGTAGTGGTGTGTTGTGAAGTGGTGTGTTGTGAAGTGTAGTGTAATGGTTTTAGGTACTGTGTGAAGTGTACTGTTAAGTAGTGGTGAGTAGTGTTGTTCAATGTAACAATGATGTAGCATGCTAATTAGAAGTAGTTGTGTTGTGAAGTGTAGTGGTGTGTTGTGAAGGTAAGTGTGAGTTGTGAATGTATGGTGTGTGTAAGTAGATCTGTGATTAGTGATAGTGAGTGTGTATGTGAGTGTGTGTTTGAAGTGTATGGAGTGTTGTGTTGAAGTGTAATGGTGTGTTTGAAGTTAGTGTGGTTGAATGTTGTGTGAGTCGAGTGCTGTTGTGTATGGTACATGAAGTGTGTGTGAAGTTATGGTGTGTTGAAGTGTAGTGTGTTAAGTGAAGTGGTGTGTTGTGAAGTGTGTTTGTGAAGTGTATGGTGTGTTGTGAAGTGTGTGTTGTGTTACTGCAGTGGTTGGGGTGTAATGTAGATGGTAAGTGATTAGTGAAGTGATGTGTTGTAGTGTTTGTTATAAGTGTGTAGTATGTAGAAGTGTAGTGTTGTGTTGTGAGTGTGTTTGTGAAGTGTATGAGTTTATGATTGACGTGTAGTGAGTTCTGTTCTGTAAACTGTTCTTGTAATATAGTTTTATGGTGTGTGTATGAAGTAGTAGATCGATCAATTTGAATGTTTTATGATATTCAGTGTATTTGTGTCCATTAAATTGTGGCTTTGTGACATTATCAAAGTGGAGTAAGTGTAATTGATGGTAGTGTCAAAGTGATAGTGTGTTTGATAGTGGTGGTATGATTAGTGGTGTACCTGTCTGTGCTGGTTGATAGGTATGCGAGAGCATAAATAACATGGCTCGAGCTGTCGTGTCAGTATCATATATCACTTGTGTGTGATCTTTCCTTTATACAGCTGGTCCCTTTGGTGTGATCCGGTACCTGCTGACGTCAGGGCTCAGCGCATGTGCACAGCCTCTAGCCTCTCCTCACTAACGTTAGACCTACAGGCAGACAGACGGTGGCTGACTCTCCTTCACTACTGTAATATACTGTACCATCCAACAAGGAGTATTTGACCTCCTATATATCTCCCCAAGACCCACGCGACATTACCTCCAGTATTATAACTGTTACCTCCAGTATTATAACTGTTACCTCCAGTATTATAAGTGTTACCTCCAGTATTATAACTGTTACCTCCAGTATTATAACTGTTACCTCCAGTATTATAACTGTTACCTCCAGTATTATAACTGTTACCTCCAGTATTATAACTGTTACCTCCAGTATTATAACTGTTACCTCCAGTATTATAACTTACCTCAGTATTAAACTGTTACCTCCAGTATTATAATGTTACCTCAGTATTATAACGTTACCTCAGTATTATAATGTTACCCAGTATTATAACTGTACCTCCAGTATTATAAGTGTTACCTCAGTATTATAACGTTACCTCAAGTATTATAAGTGTTCCTCCAGTATTATAACTGTTACCTCAGTATTATAACTGTTACCTCAGTATTATAATGTTACCTCAGTATTAAACTGTACCTCCAGTATTATAACTGTTACCTCAGTATTATAAGTGTTACCTCCAGTATTATAACTGTTACTCCAGTATTATAACTGTTACCCCCAGTATTATAACTGTTACCTCAGTATTATAACTGTTACCTCAGTATTATAAATGTTACCTCAGTATTATAAGTGTTACCTCCAGTATTATAACTGTTACCTCAGTATTATAAACTGTTACTCCAGTATTATAAGTGTTACCTCCAGTATTATAACTGTTACCTCAGTATTATAACTGTTACCTCCAGTATTATAACTGTTACCTCCAGTATTATAACTGTTACCTCAGTATTATAACTGTTACCTCAGTATTATAATGTTACCTCCAGTATTATAACTGTTACCTCCAGTATTATAACTGTTACCTCCATTATTATAATGTTACCTCCAGTATTATAACTGTTACCTCAGTATTATAACGTACCTCCAGTATTATAACTGTTACCTCCAGTATTATAACTGTTACCTCCAGTATTATAACTGTTACCTCCAGTATTATAACTGTTACCTCCAGTATTATAACTGTTACCTCCAGTATTATAATGTCTAGAATAAGATGTTAGGATAAGTATATTATAACTGTACCTCAGTATTATAATGTGCTAGATGCAAGGATGATGCTAGGATGAAGGATGGTGCTAGGATGAAGGATGTGCTAGGATGGAAGGATGGTGCTAGGATGGAAGGATGGTGCTAGGATGGAAGGATGGTGCTAGATGAAGGATGATGCTAGGATGGAAGGATGGTGCTAGGATAGAAGGATATGCTAGGATTGAAGGATGGTGCTAGGATTGAAGGATGGTGCTAGGATTGAAGGATGGTGCTAGGATGGAAGGATGGTGCTAGGATAGAAGGATGAATGCTAGGATGAAGGATGGTGCTAGGATGAAGGATGGTGCTAGGATGAAGGATGGTGCTAGGATGAAGGATGGGTGTAGGAGGAAGGATGGTGCTAGGAGGGAAGGATGTGCTAGGATGGAAGGATGGTGCTAGGATGGAAGGATGGTGCTAGGATAGAAGGATGGTGCTAGGATGGAAGGATGGAAGGATGGTGTTAAGATGGGAAGATGGTGCTAGGATGAAAGGATGGTGCTAGGATGGAAGGATGGTGCTAGGATGGAGGTGGAAGGATGGTGTAGAGATGGAAGTGGTGCTAGGATGAAGGATGGTGCTAGGATGGAAGGATGGTGCTAGGATGAAGGATGGTGCTAGGATGGAAGGATGGTGCTAGGATGAAGGATGGTGAAGGATGGAAGGATGGTGCTAGGATGAAGATGGTGCTAGGATGGAAGGATGGTGCTAGGATGGAAGGATGGTGCTAGGATGGAAGGATGGTGCTAGGATGAAGAATGGTGCTAGGATGGAGGATGGTGCTAGGATGGAAGGATGGTGCTAGGATGGAAGGATGGTGCTAGGATGGAAGGATGGTGCTAGGATGGAAGGATGGTGCTAGGATAGAAGGATGGTGCTAGGATGGAAGGATGGTGCTAGGATGGAAGGATGGTGCTAGGATGGAAGGATGGTGCTAGGATGGAAGGATGGTGTTAGGATGGAAGGATGGTGCTAGGATGGAAGGATGGTGCTAGGATGGAAGGATATGCTAGGATGGAAGGATGGTGCTAAGATGGAAGGATGGTGCTAGGATGGAAGGATGGTGCTAGGATGGAAGGATGGTGCTAGGATGGAAGGATGGTCAGGATGGAAGGATGGTCTAGATGGAAGTGGTGCAGATGGAAGGATGGTGCTAGGATGGAAGGATGGTGCTAGGATGGAAGGATGGTGCTAGAATGGAAGGATGGTGCTAGGATGGAAGGATGGTGCTAGGATGGAAGGATGGTGCTAGGATGGAAGGATGGTGCTAGGATGGAAGGATGGTGCTAGGATGGAAGGATGGTGCTAGGATGGAAGGATGGTGCTAGGATGGAAGGATGGTGCTAGGATGGAAGGATGGTGCTAGGATGGAAGGATGGTGCTAGGATGGAAGGATGGTGTTAGGATGGAAGGATATGCTAGGATGAAGGATGGTGCTAGATGGAAGGATGGTGCTAGGATGGAAGGATGGTGCTAGGATGGAAGGATGGTGCTAGGATGGAAGGATGGTGCTAGGATGGAAGGATGGTGCTAGATGGAAGGATGGTGCTAGGATGGAAGGATGGTGTAGGATGGAAGGATGGTGCTAGGATGGAAGGATGGTGCTAGGATGGAAGGATGGTGCTAGGATGGAAGGATGGTGCTAGGATTGAGGGATGGTGTTAGGATGGGAAGATGGTGCTAGGATGGAAGGATGGTGCTAGGATGGAAGGATGGTGCTAGGATGGAAGGATGGTGCTAGGATGGAAGGATGGTGCTAGGATGGAAGGATGGTGCTAGGATGGAAGGATGGTGCTAGGATGGAAGGATGGTGTTAGGATGGAAGGATAATGCTAGGATGGAAGGATGGTGCTAAGATGGAAGGATGGTGCTAGGATGGAAGGATGGTGCTAGGATGGAAGGATGGTGCTACGATGGAAGGATGGTGCTAGGATGGAAGGATGGTGTTAGGATGGAAGGATGGTGCTAGGATGGAAGGATGGTGCTAGGATGGAAGGATGGTGCTAGGATGGAAGGATGGTGCTACGATGGAAGGATGGTGCTAGGATGGAAGGATGGTGTTAGGATGGAAGGATGGTGCTAGGATGGAAGGATGGTGCTAGGATGGAAGGATGGTGTTAGGATGGAAGGATGGTGCTAGGATGGAAGGATGGTGCTAGGATGGAAGGATGGTGCTAGGATGGAAGGATGGTGCTAGGATGGAAGGATGATCCTAGGATAGAACAGTGAACAAAAAATAGTCATCTGTTCTATCTAATAATTCATGATTGTCTCTTCTCCAGCGTGTTGACTTTTCTCTCTGTTTACCCCCTCCCCCTTTCTCCTCCCCCTCCCTCCCCTCTTTCCTACTCCTTCCTTCCTTCCTCCTCCCCCGCTCCCTCCTCTCCTCCCCGTCTTCCTCCCCTTCCTTCCCCTTTCCCTTCCCCTACCCCCCTTCTCTCCCACTTCCTCTCTCTTTTCCCATCACTCCTTCCCTGCCTCCCTCATTTACTCTCCCTCCTTCCCTGCCTCCCTCATTTACTCTCCCTCTTTCCCTGCCTCCCTCATTTACTCTCCCTCCTTCCCCGCCTCCCTCATTTACTCTCCCTCCTTCCCTGCCTCCCTCATTTATTCTCCCTCCTTCTCTGCCTCCCTCATTTACTCTCCCTCCTTCTCTGCCTCCCTCATTTATTCTCCCTTGTCCCTTCCATCGTCAATTCAACGATCAGTTTTAGATTAATTCTCCTCAATGATTGATGAGTTACGTCCATTGTAGCGTCCATTCCTTCTCCTCCTCCTTTCCCTCCGTCTCTTCCTCCTCCTCTACGTTATCCTCCTTCTCTCATTTATTACGTTCTCTCTCGCTACGCCCTCTTCCTTATCTTTCTCTTCTCCATCCACATATTCTTCCTCCACGTCTTTTTCTCCTATTCTTTCTTCCAGTCCTCCTTTCTCCTCCTCCTTCTCTCCCACGTTCTCTATTCTTGCTCTTCAGGGTGCACACCTAGCCAGTTAGTGTGCACACCTAGCCAGTTAGTGTGCACACCTAGCCAGTTAGTGTGCACACCTAGCCAGTTAGTGTGAACACCCAGCCAGTTAGTGTGCACACCTAGCCAGTTAGTGTGCACACCTAGCCAGTTAGTGTGAACACCTAGCCAGTTAGTGTGCACACCCAGCCAGTTAGTGTGCACACCTAGCCAGTTAGTGTGAACACCTAGCCAGTTAGTGTGAACACCTAGCCAGTTAGTGTGCACACCCAGCCAGTTAGTGTGCACACCCAGCCAGTTAGTGTGAACACCCAGCCAGTTAGTGTGAACACCCAGCCAGTTAGTGTGAACACCCAGCCAGTTAGTGTGAACACCCAGCCAGTTAGTGTGAACACCCAGCCAGTTAGTGTGAACACCCAGCAAGTTAGTGAACACCCAGCAGTTAGTGTGAACACCCACCAGTTAGTGTGAACACCAGCAAGTTAGTGTGAACACCCAGCAGTTAGTGTGCACACCCAGCAAGTTAGTGTGAACACCCAGCCAGTTAGTGTGCACACCCAGCCAGTTAGTGTGAACACCCAGCCAGTTAGTGTGACACCCAGCCAGTTAGTGTGCACACCCAGCCAGTTAGTGTGACACCCAGCAGTTAGTGTGCACCCAGCAAGTTAGTGTGAACACCCAGCAAGTTAGTGTGAACACCCAGCAAGTTAGTGTGAACACCCAGCAAGTTAGTGTGCACACCCAGCAAGTTAGTGTGCACACCCAGCAGTTAGTGTGAACACCCAGCAAGTTAGTGTGCACACCCAGCAGTTAGTGTGCACACAGCCAGTTAGTGCACACAGCAGTTAGTGTGCACACCCAGCCAGTTAGTGTGCACACCCAGCCAGTTAGTGTGCACACCCAGCAAGTTAGTGTGCACACCCAGCAAGTTAGTGTGCACACCCAGCAAGTTAGTGTGCACACCCAGCCAGTTAGTGTGCACACCCAGCCAGTTGACAGTGTGCAACATCCCAGCCAGTTAGTGTGCACACCCAGCAGTTAGTGTGACACCCACAGTTAGTGTGCACACCCAGCAAGTAGTGTGACACCCAGCAAGTTAGTGTGCACACCCAGCCAGTTAGTGTGCACACCAGCAGTTAGTGTGCACACCCAGCAGTTAGTGTGCACACCCAGCCAGTTAGTGTGCACACCCAGCAGTTAGTGTGCACACCCAGCAGTTAGTGTGCACACCCAGCCAAGGTTAGTGTGCACACCCAGCAGTTAGTGTGACACCCAGCAGTTAGTGCACACCCAGCAAGTTAGTGTGCACACCCAGCCAGTTAGTGTGCACACCCAGCAGTTAGTGTGCACACCCAGCAGATAGTGTGCACACCCAGCGTTAGTGTGCACACCCAGCAGTTAGTGTGCACACCCAGCAAGTTAGTGTGCACACCCAGCAAGTTAGTGTGCACACCCAGCAGTTAGTGTGCACACTAGTGTGCACAAGCAGTTAGTGTGCACACCCAGCAGTTAGTGTGCACACCCAGCAGTTAGTGTGCACACCCAGCCAGTTAGTGTGCACACCAGCAGTTAGTGTGCACACCCAGCCAGTTAGTGTGCACACCCAGCAAGTTAGTGTGCACACCCAGCCAGTTAGTGTGCACACCCAGCAAGTTAGTGTGCACACCCAGCAAGTTAGTGTGCACACCCAGCAAGTTAGTGTGCACACCCAGCCAGTTAGTGTGCACACCCAGCCAGTTAGTGTGAACACCCAGCCAGTTAGTGTGCACACCCAGCAAGTTAGTGTGCACACCCAGCAAGTTAGTGTGCACACCCAGCCAGTTAGTGTGCACACCCAGCAAGTTAGTGTGCACACCCAGCAAGTTAGTGTGCACACCCAGCAAGTTAGTGTGAACACCCAGCCAGTTAGTGTGCACACCCAGCTAGTTAGTGTGCACACCCAGCCAGTTAGTGTGCACACCCAGCCAGTTAGTGTGCACACCCAGCAAGTTAGTGTGCACACCCAGCTAGTTAGTGTGCACACCCAGCCAGTTAGTGTGCACACCCAGCCAGTTAGTGTGCACACCCAGCCAGTTAGTGTGCACACCCAGCCAGTTAGTGTGCACACCCAGCCAGTTAGTGTGCACACCCAGCCAGTTAGTGTGCACACCCAGCAATGTTTAACCTGCCACAACCTCCCCCCTCCCCCACCTTCCTGGGTTATCTCAACTCTTACCTTCAACTGAAGGATGGATGGTGAGATGGAGAGGAATGGGAGGGTAGAGAGAGTTGGAGGGAAGAAAAGGAGTTAGGGAAGAGAAAGAGGGCGGGTAGAGAGGGAGGGTAGAGAGAGAAGGATAGAAGAGAAAAAGAGAGGGAGGGAATAGAAAGAGGGAGTTTTGAAAAGCAACAAAGAATCTTCTCAAAGAACTCAAAGACAAACAAAGTTGTGTGTGTGTGTGTAACCTGGAGAGCCAGAATTATGACATACAAGAGAGAGAGAGAGAGAGAGAGAGAGAGAGAGAGAGAGAGAGAGAGAGAGAGAGAGAGAGAGAGAGAGAGAGAGAGAGAGAGAGGAGAGAGAAAGAGAGAGTGGAATGAAGTGGATGATGTAGTGGGGAAAGCAAACTACATACACAGTTTTAAGATTAGGTATGACAGGGCTTGAGAGATTAGATACCCAGGTAACACACACACACACACACACACACACACACACACAACAAAAGGTTAGCTGCCACCCACACAACGTAGTACTTAGATACTGTCACAGTGACGCTCTCACCACAGCTGACACCAGATGCAACACAGCTGACACCAGATGCAACACAGCTGACACCAGATGCAACACAGCTGACACCAGATGCAACACAGCTGACACCAGATGCAACACAGCTGACACCAGATGCAACACAGCTGACACCAGATGCAACACAGCTGACACCAGATGCAACACAGCTGACACCAGATGCAACACAGCTGACACCAGATGCAACACAGCTGACACCAGATGCAACACAGCTGACACCAGATGCAACACAGCTGACACCAGATGCAACACAGCTGACACCAGATGCAACACAGCTGACACCAGATGCAACACAGCTGACACCAGATGCAACACAGCTGACACCAGATGCAACACAGTGACACCAGATGCAACACAGCTGACACCAGATGCAACACAGCTGACACCAGATGCAACACAGTGACACCAGATGCAACACAGCTGACACCAGATGCAACACAGCTGGCACCAGATGCAACACAGCTGACACCAGATGCAACACAGCTGACACCAGATGCAACACAGCTGACACCAGATGCAACACAGCTGACACCAGATGCAACACAGCTGACACCAGATGCAACACAGCTGACACCAGATGCAACACAGCTGACACCAGATGCAACACAGCTGACACCAGATGCAACACAGCTGACACCAGATGCAACACAGCTGACACCAGATGCAACACAGCTGACACCAGATGCAACACAGCTGACACCAGATGCAACACAGCTGACACCAGATGCAACACAGCTGACACCAGATGCAACACAGCTGACACCAGATGCAACACAGCTGACACCAGATGCAACACAGCTGACACCAGACAAGAAGAGTTTGACGCGTGTCGTGCGCGGGATGGCAAAGATACCTGAAGCAACCAAGTGAGGGAGGAACCAAGTGAGGGAGGAACCAAGTGAGGGAGGAACCAAGTGAGGGAGGAACCAAGTGAGGGAGGAACCAAGTGAGGGAGGAACCAAGTGAGGGAGGAACCAAGTGAGGGAGGAACCAAGTGAGGGAGGAACCAAGTGAGGGAGGAACCAAGTGAGGGAGGAACCAAAACACCAGACAAAATAACGGAATAATAATTATTATTATTTCTACAAGTACATGATACAAAGTATACAAACCTAGCACTTTCCCTCAGCACCTCCCACAACATCTTACCTCAGCACCTCCCCCAACATCTTCCCTCAGCACCTCCCCTCAGCATCTTCCCTCAGCACCTCCCCTCAGCATTTTCCTTCAGCATCTTCCCTCAGTACCTCCCCTAAAATCTTCCCCCAGCACCTCCCCTCAGCACCTCCCCTCAGCACCTCCCCTCAGCACCTACCCTCAGCACCTCCCTCAGCACCTCCCCTCACACCGGACTCGGGTACTGAGTGTAATACTAAGAGCCAGACTCTCACTCGGTAATCTGGCTTAGCGCGACTCCTGTGACGCCTCGACCAGCTGTGAGATGTACCGCAGCCTCGACCAGCTGTGAGATGTACCGCTGCCTCGACCAGCTGTGAGATGTACCGCAGCCTCGACCAGCTGTGATATGTACCGCAGCCTCGACCAGCTGTGAGATGTACCGCAGCCTCGACCAGCTGTGAGATGTACCGCTGCCTCGACCAGCTGTGAGATGTACCGCAGCCTCGACCAGCTGTGAGATGTACCGCAGCCTCGACCAGCTGTGAGATGTACCGCAGCCTCGACCATCTGTGAGATGTACCGCAGCCTCGACCAGCTATGATGTACCGCACCCAGCCGAAAACACCAGTAACTTCAGGAACAGAGGTAATCGTATTGTGGCTGGAACAAGCCACAGTACCGTGGCTGGAACAAGCCACAGTACCGTGGCTGGAACAAGCCACAGTACCGTGGCTGGAACAAGCCACAGTACCGTGGCTGGAACAAGCCACAGTACCGTGGCTGGAACAAGCCACAATACCGTGGCTGGAACAAGACACAGTACCGTGGCTGGAACAAGACACAGTACCGTGGCTGGAACAAACCACAGTACCGTGGCTGGAACAAGCCACAGTACCGTGGCTGGAACAAACCACAGTACCGTGGCTGGAACAAGCCACAGTACCGTGGCTGGAACAAACCACAGTACCGTGGCTGGAACAAACCATAGTACCGTGGCTGGAACAAGATAATTTTAAAGACCAGTCTACCATGGGAGAGTAGAGGTACTTCACCTGGAGGTTGTTGCGGGGTCTACGCCCCTCCCCCCGCAGCCCGGTCCTCGACCAGGCCTCCCAGTGAATTATGGTCTTATCATTCAGGTTGTCGCACGGTAACCAGCGTACGAAGCACAGCCTGGCTGACTGGGCTATAACTTTAGGTATCTGTCAACTTCCCTCTTGAAGACAGCCATGAGTATATTGATAATCCCCGTTATGAATGATGGAAGACTGTTGAACAGTCTTGCTCTAAACACACAAGGGTTTTTGCTTTCGTAAGTAATGATTTCCGTGTGATTTGGCACCATTCCCTATAGAATTTTAGAGGTGTAGATTATAATGTATCTTTCTCGCCTGCATTCCAGGGAGTACAGGTCGAGGGACTTCAAATGTTCCCAGTGATTAAATTGTTTGAACTAGTATGTGTTGGTTAGGTTAGGTAAAGCTTGTCAGGAAACAGGACAAGTGTTTCCTGACACGGGTCTTAGTCATATGATGACCCGCAGCTAGAGCTTTTGGTCATCTGATCGAGGCCTTCCGCTGGCTTACCGGTCCACCCTATTTAAAATTTGCAGTTATAATTATAACCATGTTATAGGGAGATAGTATGTGCAGTGAAGGTTCTCTCTAGATATACTCTTTCACCTGACTTGATGGACCTGTTCGTGTACACAAGTCTTCCATGGTCGCACTTGTTGAAGTTTTAACAAACTCTGCCTGCCCGCAACATCACCACATCGTCGTACGTCTGGCTGCCCGCAACACCATCACATCGTCATACGTCTGGCTGCCCGCAACACCATCACATCGTCGTCATACGTCTGGCTGCCCGCAACACCACCAATCCGTCATACGTCTGGCTGCCCGCAACACCACCAAGCCGTCGTACGTCTGGCTCCCCTCAACACCATCACATCGTCGTACGTCTGGCTCCCCCCCTCAACCCACCACCAATCCCTCATACGTCTGGCTGCCTGCAACACCACCAATCGTCGTACGTCTGGCTCCCCAACACCACCACATCGTCGTACGTCTGGCTGCCTGCAACACCACCACATCGTCGTACATCTGGCTGCCCGCAACACCACCACATCGTCGTACGTCTGGCTCCCCTCAACACCACCATATCGTCGTACGTCTGGCTGCCTGCAACACCACCACATCGTCGTACGTCTGGCTGCCTGCAACACCACCACATCGTCGTACGTCTGGCTGCCCGCAACACCACCACATCGTCGTACGTCTGGCTGCCCGCAACACCACCACATCGTCGTACGTCTGGCTGCCTGCAACACCACCACATCGTCGTACGTCTGGCTGCCTGCAACACCACCACATCGTCGTACGTCTGGCTGCCCGCAACACCACCACATCGTCGTACGTCTGGCTGCCTGCAACATCACCAATCGTCGTACGTCTTGCTGCCTGCAAACAACACTCGTAGTTGTCCGAAACACTTAAATGTTACCTTCCAACACACTATTCTACTCTGCGCCAGATCGTCTTCATACTAGTTATATCACTTAGCGGCTGCAGTACAAGATTTTGACTGTTGTTGTTCTCTGCTGCTGTTCTTATTGTCTTTGTTTTGCCTTTGATGACTGTTGTTATTATTGCTGTTTTTGTTGCCTTTGTGATTATGGTTTAACTAGGAAATTATTGACTGGAAGTGACTCAGTTCAAAGAGTCACGAAGGTCAACCCGAGACTGTTGAGTTGTTCTTTAATTTTGACCCCCACTACCCCCCCTAACACACACAGTTATAGCTCCTGGCTCCGCTAGGAACTATAACTGAACCCCTATAACCACATATAGGTGAGTACACACACACACACACACACACACCACACACACACCACACACACACACACATACACAAACACACACACACACACACACACACACACACACACACACACACACACATACACAAACACACACACACACACACACACACACACACACACACACACACACACACACAAACATACACACACACACACACACACACAAACAAACAACACACACACACACACACACACAACACACAAACATACACACACACACACACACACACACACACACACACACACACACAAACACACACACACACACTGCATACATTTTGGCCAGGGAATTATTGAGTAAGTTAGGGACAAACTTTTACTCTAGATGTGAAAAGAAAGTCAGGAAAGTTTCCTGGGGCAGATGTAACACAATTTGAGTGTGTGAATAGTATAGGAATGGGGAGCCTGGGGGAGCCTGGGGAGGGCCTCGGGGGAGCCTGGGGGAGCCTGGGGAGGGCCTCGGGGGAGCCTGGGGGGAGTTCACGGAGTTTCTTTAGAGAGAGAATATTGGCACTACGTGACCTTGATGCAGCAGTGCCAACCCAAAGTCTCTGGCCCGCCAAAATACTCACCCCCCCAACATGCCCTCCCACCCACTCACCCCCCAACATGCTCTCCCACCTACTCACCCCCCACCATGCCCTCTCATTCCATGCCCTCCAAAACCATGCCCTCTCACCCACTCACCATCCCACCCACCATTCCCTCTCACCCACCCACCCACCTTGCCCTCTCAGACCATGCCCTCCAACCCACCCATACACCCAACATACCCTCTCACCCACCCACAATCCCACCCTCCATTCCCAATCACCCACCCACCCACCTTGCCCTCCCGCCAGCCCGTCCGGTATTCAATCACCTTAAAAAAGAACATGTTTTGTTGACACTGTATATATGTTAATAATATATACTCGAGTCTGCAGCGCCAGCATTAAACCCTCACCAAAGACACTACACACAAGTTAAAGAAAATGAAGAGGTTCTGAAGGAGCGTGAGACGAGAGGAATGAGCACAGAACCTGAACCTTCTATGCTGAAGACAACTAAGGGGAGGGGGATATGATCATTACGTATAAGATACTCAGGGGACATGAGAGAGCCAGGGATAGACGTGAGGGACATGAAGGACAGGAAGGGGAAGAGGGAGGGGAGGAGAGGGGAGGGGGAAGAGGGAGGGGAGGAGAGGGGAGGGAGAAGAGAGAGGGAGGAGAGGAGAGGGGAGGAGGAAGAGGGAGGGAGGAGAGGGGAGGGAGGGGAAGAGGGAGGGGAAGAGTCACACTTTTAAAAAATTCAGATTTTTATTATTTCTGGTCCAAAACTTTTTGCAATAAAAACGCCACGAGACCCAGACCCAGGGAACCCAGACAAAGAAAACAAAGACCCAGAGAACCCAGACCCAGGGAAACCAGACCCAGGAAACCCAGACCCAGGGAACCCAGTAAAGAAAACCCAGACCCAGATAACCCAGACCCAGGGAACCCAGACAAAGAAAACCCAGACCCAGAGAACCAAGACCCAGGGAACCCAGACCCAGGGAACGCAGAGGTTTGCTGTGGTCCAGACCATGGGAACCCAGACCTAGAGAACCCAGACCCAGCGAACGCAGACCCAGGGAACCCAGAGGTCTGCTGTGGTCCAGAACCAGGGAACCCAGAGGTCTGCTGTGGTCTAGACCCAGGGAACCCAGAGATCTGCTGTGGTTCAGAACCAGGGAACCCACAGGTCTGCTGTGGCCCAGACCCAGGGAACCCAGAGGTCTGCTGTGGTCCAGACCAAGGGAACCCACAGGTCTGCTGTGGTCCAGACCCAGGGAACTCCAGGGTCTGCTGTAATCCAGACCCAGGGAATCCACAGGTCTGCTGTGGTCCAAACCCAGGGAACCCACAGGTCTGCTGTGGTCCAGACCAAGGGAACCCAAAGGTCTGCTGTGGTCCAGACCAGGACCCAGAGGTCTGCGTGGTCTAGACCCAGGAACCCAGGGTCTGCTGTGGTCCAGACCCAGGGAACCCACAGGTCTGCTGTTGTCCAGACCTAGGGAACCCACAGGTCTGCTGTGGTCCAGACCCAAAGAACCCAGAGGTCTGCTGTGGTCCAGACCCAGGGAACTCACAGGTCTGCTGTGGTCCAGACCCAAAGAACCAAGAGGTCTTCTGTGGTCCAGACCCAGGGAACCCACAGGTCTGCTGTGGTCCAGACCCAGGGAACCCAGTGGTCTGCTGTGGTCCAGACCCAGGGAACCCAGTGGTCTGCTGTGGTCCAGACCCAGGGAACCCAGAGGTTTGCTGTGGTCCAGACCCATGGAACCCAGAGGTCTGCTGTGGTGCAGACCCAGGGAACCCACAGGTCTGCTGTGGTCCAGACCCAGGGAACCCAGAGGTCTGCGGTGGTCTAGACCCAGGGAACCCACAGGTCTGCTGTGGTCCAGACCCAGGGAACCCACAGGTCTGCTGTGGTCCAGACCCAGGAAACCACATGTCTGCTGTGGTTCAGACCCAGGGAACCCACAGGTCTGCTGTGGTCCAGACCCATGGAACCCAGAGATCTGCTGTGGTCCAGACCCAGGGAACCCACAGGTCTGCTGTGGTCCAGACCCAGAGAACCCAGAGGTCTGCTGTGGTCCAGACCCAGGGAACCCAGAGGTCTGCTGTGATCCAGACCCAGGGAACCCACAGGTCTGCTGTGGTCCAGACCCAGGGAACCCAGAGGTCTTCTGTGGTGCAGACCCAGGAAACCCACAGGTATGCTGTGGTCCAGACCCTGGGAACCCACAGGTCTGCTGTGGTCCAGACCAAGGGAACCCACAGGTCTGCTGTGGTCCAGACCCAGAGAACCCACATGTCTGCTGTGGTTCAGGCCCAGGGAACCCAGAGGTCTGCTGTGGTCCAGACCCATGGAACCCAGAGGTCTGCTGTGGTCCAGACCCAGGAACCCACAGGTCTGCTGTGGTCCAGACACAGAGAACCCAGAGGTCTGCTGTGGTCCAGACCCAGGGAACCCAGAGGTCTGCTGTGATCCAGACCCAGGGAACCCACAGGTCTGCTGTGGTCCAGACCCAGAGAACCCAGAGGTCTGCTGTGGTCCAGACCCAGGGAACCCACAAGTCTGCTGTGGTCCAGACCCATTAACCCACAGGTCTGCTGTGGCCCATACCCAGGGAACCCACAGGTCTGCTGTGGTCCAGATAGTTGCACACCCACCCAAACTAATTCACCCACCCTTCCCATGACGCACCCACTCAAACCCACCT